>OX419593.1:12350967-12450252 GCA_948473455.1 Teleiodes luculella
AAAAAAACAAGGTACTGTCGGCGATCGACCGGATGCGTCAATGTAAATACTTAGGCTTAGGTTTTATTTTCAATTTTCTATTTGTTCTTAAAATTACGTAGGCTTAGGTTTTACTCTCAATTTTCTATTTGTTCTTAAAAGTACGTAGGATTAGGTTTTGAATTTGCATTTTTTACTTTTTCTTAAATTACCTAGGATTAGTTTGCTTATTGTTATAATTTTATATTCAATTCCTTTGTTCGTCTTTGAGTTCATAATTATTTTTGTACAAATTCAACCAAATTACGATTTTTATTATTATTGTAAATAAAGTATAGGAAGTTCTCAGACCACAGTTCCCTTACGCCCGCATGAGCGAGCCTAATCTTATTGGTAAAAAATCCAGCGCTCTGATTGGTTGACCATTTTTAGTATGAGTCGCGATCTATTTTTCTGAAAATCGCATGTCTAAATAATTAAAGTAGCATGATTTTGACTATGTAATGTAATAGATAGTAGGTAAAAAACAGATAATATCAAAGTTTCAGATAACAGAATGTAATATTATAGGCGCTAGGCAGGAAATAAAGATTACCCATTTCCCTTCCTATTTCCAGTTCTCAAGTTCTATTTGCGCACGAAATAAGTAGTTATTTCAAATAAACTATAATATATTCGTCATTACCCATGTTTTTTACAACAATTTAGCTAGAAAAAACTATGTAAAGATAGGAAATAAAGTTTCGAGAAACAACAATGATTAGGCAGGAATTCACAAATATATTGTATTTTATTACTAGAATCGTTACAAATCTTATTAGATTATTATGTTTGACATAATTTTACTCGAATTCTATGATAAAATGTATTTTGTGGCAAATTCCAATAAATCGAAACCCTATTGCTCTCTCGCTCTTTTCCCCCCCGCGCGGCTTCCACCCCGCGAATAGTCCGAAATTAGATATAAGCCGGGCCAATTCCGGCGAGTTGTGTCATTCCAATTAGAAGCAAGCTAGAGAGCAAGAGGCTTCTTACAAGAAACCGGCGTTTCAATTACATACCCCCTACGGAGTAGTACCTAGTCGGAGAAAGGGTATGTCGGCGTCTCTATGAGACAGTGAAAGGGCCGACTGAAGGGTGGTACAGTAATTCGAGGTAATACGGTGGTACTTGGCAGCGGTACGACGGTGGTACGACGGCGGCGGCATAGCGACGAGACAACGGCGGCGACTTCAACGGGGCCTGTGGATTCCCTGGCCTGCGGCGTGTCGACGGAGCGACGGCTAGACCCTGCGAAGCAGACCTAAGTTCTCTATGTTTCAAGATCCGCTAGGAAGATCCGATCGTTTGGTCTGCTGAATTATCGAAGGCGCAAGGGTAGAACGGTGCGGACTGGACGGTGGATCTTTCATATGGTCCTTCCGCAGCCGGATTGCTGAACCAGAAGAGGACATCGACGAGGGCTAGCCAGTCGACACGCAAGAAGAACGAAGAGGCCGTCAAGGGTGCTGCTCGGCCGAAGAACGAAGAGGCCGTCAAGGGTGCTGCTCGGCCGAAGAGAGAAGAGGCCACAAGGTTGCTGCCAGGCCGAAGTGCAAGAGAGAAACGGCCCGTTCGGGACACCACGACGGTCAAGAACGGATTGGTCGAGCGCACGACGAAGCCAGAGGGAAAGACCATAGTACCATCCGGTACGAGCTGACAAGGTCGGGAAACCTCCCGGTGCGAACAAGACCTTGACCCAGCGCACGCAGTCGAAAGCCAGCCGTGGCCTAGACAGCGGTGTGGTGCATTTCGGGCGTGCACACCTGTCCGTTAGGACAGAAACAGTCCGGCTGTTCCGTAGTGGGCCGCATTGGCATTGCACACCACTATCGGTCCAGTTCCCCCCTGTTCGCCTTTGGGTGTCGTACACCGGTAGGACGGCATCCCGTAGGGAGTAGGTAGGGCGTAGGAGTAGGGACCGTTAGGGACGTGACTGACATACGGACAGTCGGCAAGAAAGAAGAACGAAGACAACGCCCGAAGAGAAGATGGAGCCAACCGCCAGCAGAGGGAGCCACGAGGAAGAAGGGATTCGGTTGCGATCGGGCAGGACGACGACGCCGGTGGACGGGGCACTGAGAGCCTGCGACGCGATAACACCGGTGGAGCGAACGACGCCGTCCAAGGCCAGCACCGAGACGAACACGTGGTCTGCGGGCACGGGATTGTCCGCCATCAGCGGCACGAGCAATGCAGAATCCGACGCAACGCTCACAGAAGACGAGCCGCACAACGTAACGCAAATAGAGAACGCTCCCAGAGAGTGTAGCCGATCGGGGACCGCGGACAGCTTAGCGAAGAAAGAAGCTATCCAGGCCAGGATGAAGTTGATGGAAATCAAGAAAAGGGAGCTGGAGATAGAAGCGGAGCTTGCGAGAGCACAATACGAGCTAGCTCTGCTGCCCTCAGAATCCGACGCGACCTATAGTATCAACCTGGAAGGGCGGGCCCGCGAACAGAGAATTACGGCCGCACACGGGGGGGAGCGCTGGGCGCGCCAGCAAGCGGTGGAAGACGCACCGAACGCGCGCCGCAGCAGCGAAGTCAATGAACTTACAAGCGCATTGTCGAGCGCGCTGAAGTTCCTCAAGGAAGACTCGCAGAAAGCGAACGCGCAGTCGCCGCCGAAGTATTTACATGAGCTGCCTGTATTCGACGGCGACATAGGAGAATGGATCGCTTTCAAAACCGTGTACAAGGACACAAACCGACTATTTAGCGAGGCGCAAAACGTAGCGCGGCTACGGCGCGCGCTAAAAGGAACTGCGAAAGAGTCGGTAAAGGCACTGCTATACTCGGGTTCGCACACGGCGGACATTATGGAAACACTCGAGCGAAGGTTTGGCAGGCCCGAAATCCTGATAATGAATGAATTGGAAGCGATCAAAAAGATGCCGCGACTACAAGAAAATGGACGCAACATCGTGGCATTCGCAAATAGAGTAGCCAACTGCGTGGCCTCTATTAAAGCATTAAACAAGCCGCAATACTTATATTCGCCGGAGCTGACTAACCGCATAGCGGATAAGTTGAACCTCATCTTAAAGTACAAGTGGAACGCATTCACGGTTCGATATCCGGACGAACCAGACCTCGAAAAGATGAGCGAATTCTTGAATTCCATGGCTGAACAATGCGGGGCGATGGCGGCTTACGAATCGCAAAGGGAGGAAAAAGAGAGAGCGCGTGGGAAAGAGAGAGCACTATGGAAAGAGAGAGCGCCACGACGGAAAGGGACGGCGCGCTAATCCCACGCGACTCGCATGTACGAAAAGCGATTCTGAACTAAGCGAATCGAACGATAGCGATAGCGACTACGAAGAGGCGCCAGCAATGGTCGCAGCAGTGAACAACAAGCCGAAGAAGCACAGAAAAGACTTTAAGAACGAAGAAAAAGTCGTGCACACAGAAATCGAATGGAAAATCGGCTTGCCCCCCTATGTAGCGTAACGCACACGCTAAAGGACTGCGAGAAGTTTAAAGCTCTATCGTATGACGACAGATGGAACAAAGCAAAAGAACTTCGAGTGTGCTTCAAATGCCTGAACTCAACACACCGAAGGTTCGGCTGTAAAGCGAAGCCTTGTGGGAGGAATGGATGCAGGATTAATCATCACGAATTACTACACAAGGAGGAAGAGAATACAGCCACAGTTGCTTCGACAGTAAACGCAGTCGTCGGCGAGCATGTAACTTACTTGAAGATACTACCCGTGGAACTATACGGGCCTCGAGGCAAAATAGAAACGTTCGCCTTGTTAGACGAGGGGTCCACGATGACATTGATCGAAGAGGACACAGCGCTGGCGATCGCTCCGCGAGGAAAGTCGGATCCACTAAGCATAGAAGGAATCGGTGGGAAGCGAACCGACTTTGAGCGATCATTTCGTCTAACAGCACAGATTAAAGGGCGATTCGAACGGAAATTGGAGAACATGACTGCCTACACAATAGGTCCACTGAACCTAACGACGCAAGCTGTTCCACGCGAATTAGTATCGAAGTGCGCTCATCTGAAGGACATCGAAGATCAGTTGATTTACGCACGCGCACGCCCTACGATATTAATCGGTCAAGATAACTGGCACCTGATCACATCGCGAGAGGTCATCGAAGGGGATATCGACCAACCAGTCGCCTCATATACATCACTAGGCTGGGTGCTCCACGGAAAAGAAAAAGGCCCCAAGGCGAGACGCGCCATAGTGAATCATGTTTCAACAGAAAGAAACAGCGACAACATGGAGGCTTTAATCAAGGAACACTTCAGCATAGATAGCCTAGGCATCGAGGCGAAGAAACCGTCGAACGACATAGACCAACGAGCTCTCACTGTGCTAGAACGAACAACGAAGCAGTTACCGAATGGGCGATACGAAACTGGTCTCATATGGCGCACCGACAACGAAGTGATGCCAGAGAATAGGCAGCACGCCGAGCGCAGACTGTATTCTATAGAAAAGAAGCTAGAAAAAGATGAGAACATGAAAATAGAATACAGCAAACAGATCGAAAACTTACTGCAAAAGGAGTACGCAGAGGAAGCTCCTAACGAATCGGAATCGCAACGGACTTGGTATTTACCTCACTTCGCTGTTCATCATCCGCAGAAGGGAAAAATGAGATTGGTTTTCGATGCAGCAGCGAGAGTAGGAGGCCGCAGCTTGAACGACGCACTACTACCGGGCCCCGACTTATTGCAAAGCCTGTTTGGAGTATTAGCCCGATTTCGAGAGGGGCGAGTAGCAGTGATCGCGGACATAAAGGAGATGTTTCTCCAAGTCAAGATCAGAGAAGAAGACAGAGATAGCTTGCGATTCCTATGGAGAAGTAACAAGAACGAACCGGTCAAAGAATACAGAATGACTTCATTAATCTTTGGCGCAGCATCTTCACCGTGTACGGCGATTTATGTAAAGAACAAGAACGCAGAGAAGTTCAAGAGCTTGTATCCTAGTACAGCAGCCGCCGTAGAGAGGCAATTCTACATGGACGATTATTTACAAGCCTTCGAAAACGCCGACGAAGCGAACAAGACGGTGAGAGAAATGATCAACATTCACAACGAAGCTAAGTTCGAGTTAAGAGGATGGGCGAGCAACGACCCGAAGGCTCTGGAGGGAATAGACAGCGATAGTACTTCACCTAGCACGATCACTCTAGGTGACAAAGCAGAGCGCACGTTGGGTCTTATCTGGAAGGTAAACGCCGACACCCTTAGCTTCGCGTTGAACCTGCGAAACACGCCTAGAGAAACTATTGAAGGAAAACGACCGCCAACAAAACGAGAAGTCACTAGCGCTGTAATGTCAGTGTTCGACCCGCTAGGACTCGCTTCGCCTATCACCGTGCAAGGCAAGAAACTTATTCAACACATATGGAGAAGCGGTATAGAGTGGGACGATGAACTAAACGAAGCCCTAGAAACAGACTGGAAGAAATGGTTAACCAACCTACGCAAATTAGAGGGCTTAGAGATACCGCGAAGCATCACTCCACGCGCAGGAAAAGGCGAGATGCACGTTTTCGTGGATGCAAGCGAACAAGCGTACGCAAGCGCCGTGTACTGGCGAGAAGAGAATAGCCAACAAGCGTCACTTATCGCAGCCAAAGCGAGAGTTACGCCGCTGAAGCCAGTGTCAATACCAAGACTAGAACTGCAGGCCGCCGTACTGGGCTGTCGCTTGTCGGCATCACTGAAGAAAGAGCTCAATAGCGAAACTACGTCTACAACGTTCTGGACAGACAGCAAAACAGTATTGGCATGGATCAATTCAGACCCGCGGCAATTCAAGCCATTCGTCGCGCACAGACTAGCCGAAATAGAGGAGTCAACGAAGCCACAGCAATGGAGGTGGATACCCACCAAACTAAACGTTGCTGACGATGCCACCAGGGAGCCGCCGGCCGAGTTCGAAGCAAACCATAGATGGTTCCGAGGACCACCTTTTCTCAGCCGACCGCCAAACGAATGGCCGCAAGAAAAGTCTATAATTACTAGCGAACCTATAGACGAAACCGAGAAGAAGAAAACTCAGAATACCGCCGCCGCCGTCAAGTACCACGATCCGCTGCCAGCCGCCAACAGATTCAGTAGTTGGAGGAAGTATGTGAGAGCAACAGCTCGCGTGTTGCAATTCGTACAGATTATGAGAAGAAAACACGTCGATGAAACTGCCACCAGAGGGCAGCACTACCCTTTGCAACAAAATTACTTGCAAGCAGCCGAGAAATTAATAATTCAGAGAGCCCAAAGAGAGAGCTTTGCAGAAGAAATCACGCGCACAAAAGCAAAGAAGCAATTGCCAAAATCATCTCCACTAAGTAAATTATGCGTGGAACTCGACCAAAACTCAATTCTTCGCGTGACTGGCCGATTGGATTATTATTCAGATACACAACAGCAAGAAAGAAGACCACCAATATTACACGCCAAGAACTCCATAACGCGACTTCTAATACAACACACGCACGAAGTTTATCTTCATGGAAATCACGAAACAGTTATGAATGAGTTGAGACAGAAATACTACATAATTGGACTAAGAAATGCAGTGAGAAGCATCATCCATAAATGCCAATGGTGCCGAGTAAATAAGCTCCGCCCAACCAAGCCGCAAGAGGGCGCTTTACCACCAGAAAGGTTAAATAATAATACGCCACCATTTAACTGCTCCGCGATAGATTATTTTGGACCCATGACAATAACTATCGGACGCAGACGAGAGAAAAGATGGGGTGTGTTAATAACATGCTTAACCACGCGTGCTATACACCTAGAGCTAGCAGCAAGCCTAACACCATCATCGGCTATAATGGCATTACGCAGATTCATGGCGCGAAGAGGAACGCCTACGACAATATATTCCGACAACGGAACTAACTTCGTACGAGCGAACAAAGAACTACAAGCCGCTGCCGAAGAAGTGAAGCACTACGCCACAAGCAGAGGAATAGTATGGAAGTTTATACCACCGGGGGCGCCACACATGGGCGGCGCTTGGGAGCGTATGATTAAAACCGTAAAAGCTTCACTATTCACGGTTTTGAAGGAACGCGCGCCACGAGAAGAAACGCTACACACTCTGTTGTTGGAAGTAGAGCATATCGTAAACTCGCGCCCACTAACGCCTGTTCAACCAGATCTCAACAAAGAAGCTCTGACGCCGAACCACTTTCTAATAGGACGATCTTGTGGTGTAACGCCTATAGGAAACTTCAACACTGAAGACGCGAACGGCCACACCTGGAAAGCAGCGCAGAGCCTTGCAGAACAGTTCTGGAAACGATGGACCAAAGAATATCTACCATTACTATTGCCAAGACGACCAGCCGACTCTCAAGGTCACCTAGAACCAAAAATCGGTGACATTGTCTTAATCGCAGATGGAAATGCACCCAGAGGTCATTGGCAGCGAGGTCAAGTGATCAGCGTCAACCCAGGCCCAGACTCCAAGATACGCGTAGTCGAAGTACGCACTAACACCGGCATCCTGCGAAGACCCACGTCACGGCTCGTCGTTCTGTCCCGATCAAAACCCTAACCAGCAACCGCACCTGCCCAGCACGATCACCTCCACGAAGATAGTGTTGGCACACTGGGGGGAGACTGTCGGCGATCGACCGGATGCGTCAATGTAAATACTTAGGCTTAGGTTTTATTTTCAATTTTCTATTTGCTCTTAAAATTACGTAGGCTTAGGTTTTACTCTCAATTTTCTATTTGTTCTTAAAAGTACGTAGGATTAGGTTTTGAATTTGCATTTTTTACTTTTTCTTAAATTACCTAGGATTAGTTTGCTTATTGCTATAATTTTATATTCAATTCCTTTGTTCGTCTTTGAGTTCATAATTATTTTTGTACAAATTCAACCAAATTACGATTTTTATTATTATTGTAAATAAAGTATAGGAAGTTCTCAGACCACAGTTCCCTTACGCCCGCATGAGCGAGCCTAATCTTATTGGTAAAAAATCCAGCGCTCTGATTGGTTGACCATTTTTAGTATGAGTCGCGATCTATTTTTCTGAAAATCGCATGTCTAAATAATTAAAGTAGCATGATTTTGACTATGTAATGTAATAGATAGTAGGTAAAAAACAGATAATATCAAAGTTTCAGATAACAGAATGTAATATTATAGGCGCTAGGCAGGAAATAAAGATTACCCATTTCCCTTCCTATTTCCAGTTCTCAAGTTCTATTTGCGCACGAAATAAGTAGTTATTTCAAATAAACTATAATATATTCGTCATTACCCATGTTTTTTACAACAATTTAGCTAGAAAAAACTATGTAAAGATAGGAAATAAAGTTTCGAGAAACAACAATGATTAGGCAGGAATTCACAAATATATTGTATTTTATTACTAGAATCGTTACAAATCTTATTAGATTATTATGTTTGACATAATTTTACTCGAATTCTATGATAGAATGTATTTTGTGGCAAATTCCAATAAATCGAAACCCTATTGCTCTCTCGCTCTTTTCCCCCCCGCGCGGCTTCCACCCCGCGAATAGTCCGAAATTAGATATAAGCCGGGCCAATTCCGGCGAGTTGTGTCATTCCAATTAGAAGTAGACATGGGCTAAGTCGTTATTTTGCGATCACCGTGACTGTCGTTCCAGTTCCAAAAAAATCACTGTGAAAAATCACCGTGACTTTGTCACGTCGTTACTTGTCGGTTACATGGAACGACATTGGGCTTGGAACTTAGATAACTAGGTGGAACGGTTGGAACTTGGAATCATAACGATAGTCGATTATAGTTGAGCGCGGGCGAGAGTGACTGACTGAACAGTTGACAAGTTCCGTAATTACTAAATATTTGTTACATTATCCTATAAGTATCGAAAAAAATAATAATCAAATAAGACATTTTTTTATAGTTTCCGTGTCTACTATACTTGTTGCTCTGTCGTCGTCGCGCGCTTGCAATAATCGCCATATTGGTTATATCGCCGAATCTACCTACCGATGATTGGTCGCCGCCGCGGACCGGGCGGGAGCGCGGCCGCTTGGCGCCAACCGTGACAAATAACGCGCGGCGCGGTCGCGCTCGGAACGACTTGGAAGCCGCGAAGTAACAACGTTATTTTGGAACGTTGTTATTTTCTAAAAAGTCACAGTGACTTTTGCAGGCACCTGATCACTGTGACTTTTTCACTGTGACGTTATTTATCACCCAAGTCTAATTAGAAGCAAGCTAGAGAGCAAGAGGCTTCTTACAAGAAACCGGCGTTTCAATTACATACCCCCTACGGAGTAGTACCTAGTCGGAGAAAGGGTATGTCGGCGTCTCTATGAGACAGTGAAAGGGCCGACTGAAGGGTGGTACAGTAATTCGAGGTAATACGGTGGTACTTGGCAGCGGTACGACGGTGGTACGACGGCGGCGGCATAGCGACGAGACAACGGCGGCGACTTCAACGGGGCCTGTGGATTCCCTGGCCTGCGGCGTGTCGACGGAGCGACGGCTAGACCCTGCGAAGCAGACCTAAGTTCTCTATGTTTCAAGATCCGCTAGGAAGATCCGATCGTTTGGTCTGCTGAATTATCGAAGGCGCAAGGGTAGAACGGTGCGGACTGGACGGTGGATCTTTCATAGTACTCGTATAATTAGTATTAATATAGATTACTATTTAGGTACAATGATGAAGCGTCCATAGAGACACCGTTCTTTGGGAGGCATGCATATTATTATAAATTAAAACATTACTCAATCAAGTGAGTGAACTGCACAAGGACGATCATGTATGTGGCGAATATACTGAGAGCGCCTGTGACCAGCCTCATGTTGATATGAATCACACCAGCCACAGGGCGCCAGGGCTTGTTAGCTTTCAAATACTTCAGGAAACGGCTGATCTCGAAGTATTTAATTGCATCTGAAAATAAAGTCGGAAGTCAACATTTATTTATTCATCATAGGTTTTGGATGTGAAACATTTATTGGCGAGGGGTGAAACTGATTTATTAGCGTGGTAACCGTTGCCACGCTATATTAACTAAACAAAACTATTCTCTAAGTACCATGGGTAGGTTCCTCCCTTAAAATATTGCGCGCTAATTTATTGTGCAACCTGCTTAAGCTGATATCGAGATAAAGGAAAGGAAAATAGACTTTATTTATATCTACCTTCTTCGTTGAGCGACATGACGTTTAACTGCACTTTTAGAGCATCTACTTGAAAGATGACCATTTGGACTATCATCCCTGAGATGGCAATATTCAAGATGATTACAACACCGTAAATATACTCGCCTATGTATATAGCTACAGCATTCTAAAAAAAAAAACATTTTTTTAAATTGTTGATTTGTTTTTGTAGATAGGCAGTTAGAAAGCACCTTTAAATTTTTATTTTTACTTACTTCTTCGACGATATATTTGATCATGTTATAAATCAGTCCCATCATTTTTGGTATTTCCAGTAATTCTACAACTATCTGTAAAAAATAAAATATTGATGTAAATAACGAGTTTCTGTACTTTCATTGTCTTTGCTCTACTTATAGTTCCAAATTAATCGTATAATAATATTACATTTTTATCTAGTTGTTGTACTAAACTGTAGGGCGATTGCGAACCGTTCATCGACACGGCCGTGTCGTTGTCAGGAGGAAATCTCTCTGAGGGACGAAGAGGAGCTGAAAGAGGGTCCAAAGAGGGTCATAGAAGAGCAACCCTTCAGGTAACAACGCCCGTACCCGCCGGCGGGGGCGCGGCCATAACCAAAATTTATAATCAGAGACGGAGCCCCTTATGAGTCGTCTCCTTCATGATGTTTTTCAATATCAACGCGCTAGGCCGTGGTCCGAGGCTCCCTCGAGCAGCCCCTAGACGCGTTGATATATAAGACTTTTTTTGGGGTAGAGTCTTCCGCTCCCCCGCAAGTCCGGTGAAGCTTGATCCGTCGTACTTTTTGGACTCAAGCATAGGCCAATTAAAAAAAAAAAGAAAAAGAAGAGGATTCATGGTTGGAACATAACAATGAAAAAAATGTTCATGGGAATCAAAGTGATTTTAGCTGCGAAGCCTGATTTTGATACTAGCCATATTTAAAAAAATACTTATTGTTATACTACGTCTCAGCTTATTATGTCTATGTATGATGCCACAGATAATACAGTTGAAGTAGCTAGGTTCTGGGCCAAGCTTATCTAAGCAATTTGTTATCGACACGATAAGAAGAAGATGTCTATGTAAAAATCTATGTAATATGATTTGTATTCCATTATAAAATCTATGAGGATAGCAGTGTCCTTTGATATTTTAAAATAACATATTCTTACCAGTTTCTCATACAATGGTCTGATTTTCTCATAAGCCTCCATGACTGCTGTGTATCTTTTCTTCAAACGATGAACATCCAAGTCATATTTGAGCAACTCATTTAAGTCTTTAATACAGTAATATATATAACTGTATATTAAAATTAAAACCACAAACATAAAGTCTATGCCATGGACTGGAATGTTATACAATGGCCACAACGGAATAAAAGGATCGTAATGTGTACTAGGTAAATATATTTCACAACTATAATAAGTAAATGATAATCGAGTAAAATATATCACACACGAATATGTAAACACAATCAAGCTTATTTTAAAATTATTTAATTTTATTCGAGACATACAGTCATCAATGTTGTGCATTTGTAATAAAAACTCATATACGGTATATTTGGTAGATTTAAGGATAAGAAAAAACAAGAAAAACTGCATTGATACTATTATGTACCAATACAGATCAGGATCGTCGATTCTAAACATAGGAATTATAAAAATGATGAAAAGTAGCATAGAGACAGCTGAAGAAATAATTTTAAAAAAATATTGTTTTTTAGTTGGCATCATTTTAATGAAACCAAAATCCATACCAAATATAAAAGTTAATACGAAGAAATACGCTGTTATACTTTTCGGTATGTAATTATTTGTAGAATGTTCACTACTAGGTAAATAATACGGTGACATTCCTTTTTTTTATTCAAGCGTGTTTTTTATTTCACTTCCCTTTTTTAAATATGAATAAATATTTTGGAGTGATAGGGCTGAACTTCCTGCCCTTCCTAATTCTGATATGTTTGAGCCACTTGATGGCGGCATACCGTCGATAACAATCAAACGAATGATTCAATTTTTTAATAGATAATACTATAAAATACTTGATTTCTTTTTAATGACTAAATTATAAATACACAAGGCCAGTCGTCCAGTATTTCAACAATTTAATCAGTAAGTGACAAATAATTTACGTGAAATACCTAAAGCACTTACGTAAATTATCTTTCATATAATTTATAGTTATTTTTCCAAAAGGTTGTGGTTGCAGTTGACCAACCGACCACTGGGCCAGCGTGGTCGACTAAGGCCTATTCACCCTGATTTCAGGGTAGGCTCGAGCCCCTTGGTGGGGACCTATATGAGCTGTTAACGAAATTTATTTAAATCGAGCGACAGTCTGTATTTGTAATAAATAATACTTATTCAAATGATAGTAAATTATATTAGTTTTAAGTAAACCTATTAAAAATATGTTAACATAGTGTACTCAAGTTTTAATTATTTCCCTTGAGAGACGAATAATCACACCACACTTAGTGTGGTATATCGCATATACTAAAAATTGAGATTTCTTGAAATTTTTATATCAAAATAAAGGTAAAACAGAATCTTTCTATGTATATGTTTTTCATTGATTAATATAATACAATACAGTATAATCACGTATATACAAAATGCAATTCAATTAAATTCTTTATTTATCCTATTTCAACTATTACATAGTCTAAAAGGTTAGTACCTTAATTGACAATGTACAATTTTATACTTATACCTAAATATATAATGACTAACTACTATCCTTTCAAAATCTCCTTTACTAAATATTCATTTATCACAATTGTGAGAGAGCGTCAATGGCCCAGTGGTTACGGCCGCTGCTGTCTTACATTCGGGAAGCGCGGGATTAATTCTGGGCAAGTACCAATAAGTTTTCGATTTTCTAATTCATACAGAAGCCAGCACATGCGGCTGGACACTCGCACTACCAAATTAACACCTACCGCTACAGAATACGGGTGTCTCAAGGTCAATATACCCTTGTGTTGATTATTCGACGCTCTTATGGTGAAGTCCTTGGGTTGTCTGTCTTCGGACGTAGGCCTCCTCCAAATCTTTCCACCTCTGCCTACTTCTTGCCTCTTTTATCCAATTTGGCCTGGCTGTTTTGGATATGTTATCGAACCATCTCATAGAGGACGTCCTCTGCCGCGACTATTCTCCCACGGTCGCCATTCCTGTAGTCTCCTGGTGTAAAGTAAAAGTGTGTGTATTTAAATTATAACATTTTACACATTTAATAAGTGATAGTTAAGTTACACGGGTAAATCCTGCTACTTGTTCTATTCACACATCGTCCTATGTATGACTAATACAAGTATATAATCTAGTATACACTAGTATGAAGATGAGCGGATCGCGATGTCAGGTCAAGGATCGCCGTTCACAAATGAATTTACTATGAAACAAACTACATTATTTTACTGACAATTTCAAATTAATATGGCAATAACTGTTTAATTTAAATGAGCAAGGTTCAGTTAGTTCGTAATAATAAACAGAGTTTAGCAATATCTCAACAGTTATATGCTGCTACATGAAACAGCATGGTAAAAAAATTGGTCTATATCTAACAATTTGCTAAAAAATCTATCACTGATATTATACTATCCACTAGTTTTTCGCCCCGCGGCTCCGCCCACGTTAACAGTTTTTCCCGCGGTAAAAAGTGGTCTATGCATTATTCTGATAAGCTATATTAATGTAAAGTTTCATCCTCACAAACTGTCGTTTTTATAATATTAATAGGATGTTCCCTATTGCCTCCAAAAACGGCTGTGTCGATTTTGATAAAATTCTACAGGGTATAAATAAAATCACGGGAAAGACATACTTTACACGTACTTTTTACAGCAGGTTTTTATCTCATTCCTACATGAAGTGAGTGTTATAGAAATGTCGTGACTAAACAAATGCTACTGCAACTTGAATAAGCGTTTAAGTTCAATTACTAAATAGTGTTGATGGAAAAATCTTCATGAAAAGAAAATGTTACACTTCAGATTTATTAGTTTAAGTAGCTTTCTGCCGCGGCTCCGCTCGCGTTAACAGTTTTTCCCGTAGGAATGAGGCATTTTCCCGCGGTAAGTAGCCTATGTCTTAGGGTGAATGCAGCTTTCAAATGGTGGAAGAATTTTTGAAATTGGCACAATAGTTTTTGAGTTTTTTCATTACAAACACACACACAAAAATACAAATCTTTCCTCTTTATTTATTAGTATGATTTAATGGTACATACCGGGTATTTAAAATGAATTTAACGAACACTTATTTAAAGAAATTGTTTTAGTATTGCATTTGTGTAAATTAACTGCAATCTCAAAATAAATTTGTCCTAAGACAGTCTTTTATTATTACTCATCACGAAGTGCAACTCTAATATAAGAATTATATAACTACTTAAGTTTATAAGAGCTTTTTCATGGTCGACTTACATATAAATAGTGTATTAATATTACAGATAATAATTCATAGAATAATAAATTCATAGGATCTATTTATATATCATATAAGAAAATATGTCCTATGTGGACGTCTACAGGCTGAGATGATGATGATGATGAAGAAAATATGTACTTAATAATAGGTTCATCATCATCATCATCATTTCAGGCAGTAGACGTCCACGTCCATATTAGGTTCACTCAAATGTAACTTTAATTGAACAAGTTCTAAACTTATTATGCTGTCCGTTTATGATCGTGTAATAGCTACAAATATAATAATCGATAGTTGTAAGTGTTTATACAGGCTGGCTATTTAGCTTTCACTTAGTTTTCATAGTAAATCTAGGTTGCTCGTACTGTACAAAACCCGAAAATGTTCTTTACAATGTTCTCATCTATGTCGAAAAGGTACACTGCGTCATTTCTTAACCCCCGGCGAAAAAGCGGGGTGTTATAAGTCTGTCTGTCTGTGGCATCGCAGCTCCTAAACGGATGCGCCAATTTTGATCTAGTTTTTTTTGTTTGCAAGATGTCACAATCGAGAGTGTTAGCTATGATCCAAGAAAATATCTCCAGCCATTTGAAGATTATCAGCTCTTTTCAAGTTGTTGAAAGGATCAAGTAATGGTTTTGTGTCGGGGTTTACTTTTTTTTTTTTTTTGTGTTATTTGTGCAAGCTTTTTTGTTTAATGAATATATAACAGAATTATATTCATTAGAACAGCAGGACGCTGCTAGGATAAAACCTCTCCCTTAAAAGGGAAGTGTTGCAATAACACGAGACATTTTAAAAGGCTTATCTCTATAAATGTAGTTGTATAGTGAGCATGAGTTGTTGTTATTATGTTGAGCCGTCGCTTAAATTTTTATGATAGTGACCGCAAAAGTTAAATAAGAAAGAAAGAAATAACAATTATTGCCATACAAAAAAAAACCTCATCATCATCATCATCTCAGCCGAAAGACGTCCACTGCTGGACAAAGGCCTGCTAGATAGAAATGATCTGTATTAGTGAGGATAAGCGAGAAATGAATTGAAATATTTATTCTATCATATCTACGAGTACAACATAAGTGCTAAATCATTCAAAAGAACTTTTAGAAATGAGAAATATTACTAGGAAAACGGTGATAACTTAAGTAAATTACATAATAGGCGACGTTTTGGTTCAATTGCTGAAATACTCGTATTTCTTTATGATATTATGTCCTCGATGAAACAAAACTTTCAAAATTTAATATAAACCAAATTAATAGCTATATTGATGTATACCAGGTACGAATAATAGTCCTATCATATAGGAGTAATATGAAAATGTAGAAATGTAGTACAAAATGATGAATGATTCCCGATCACTCTCGTACGTAGGTATAAGTGATTTGTATTTCTTTTTGCTATTGAAATGCAGCAAGGTGCTATACATATTACAAAAAAAAACATAAAATTAAAATATCTTGCGTGTCTTACCTCTTATGTCTAATTAACTTAAAATATGATACGAATTATTAATGGACAAAAAACAATTTTCAATAACATTATTCAAACAAAACCCTACCTACATAAGTACAAAACCAGCTATGATGCAATTCTATAGTTGATTATAGAATAAGGTTTATTGTTGCGCCATTTTAAAGGGAGTGCATTACATTACATACTTGCATACACGCACGTACTTTTCAATTTATTAGTTTTTATTGGAGTCATAAAACTGTAAAAGTTAAGTCACCAACAAATAAAACGGGTGTCAAAATGTTACCTGAAAATTACTAGCACACGGGTTACTATAGGAAAAATCTTAAAGAGTCTCTACGAGTATTCCTTACACTATTGTTTCATGGTTCCGCATTTCAGAAAGTATCCAAGTTGAGTATAGCATGAAACAAAGTTATACTTCATTTTGGTTAAGCATTGGTGTTAATACAGTAAAACACCTAGTTAGTTAAATTAAGATTAATTTTAGCTTTCTGAGCAAATTTTAAATTTTAAGTTGTATAACCCTGTATATTCTTAACTTTGTAGGTTACACTGTTATAGTCTGGCATCATATTGTTATTAAGGGTTACTTAGTATGTTATTATTAAGCAGTAACCTCCCGTGTTGGTTGGAACGTAAAGTTGAATTTATTTCTTATTAAATGTGTTGTTAAACCCTTTTTTCAATGTACATATATAATTTGACAAGTAGTCATACTGCCTCAGTTAAAACAAAAAGAAAAATGCCAAAAATAATTTCACTATACTTCTTTGTGCAAGCTTTTGTGTTTGGCATGGATTTCGGTTATACAAAGTCGTTGAACGAAAAATTGCGTAGTCCAGCTAAATTTATCGTCATATTTATTTCCCTTACTGTCATATTTTTTCTATACGCACCCTTTGATATAGAGCATAGAGAAAGTTATTGGTTAGCTATTAATTTTTTGTCTTATATACTAATCTTTATTGTGATAAATTCGTCTAAATACACTGCCTATGAATTTTTGACAGAGCTACATAATATTGATAAAAATATGTTTCGTATAAATAAAGTGAGAATCGGTGTTGTAGCATGGTTATATTCCTTGATTTTATACTCTTCAAAATGGATATTAGTGTATTTTTCTTGTGAAGTATATAATACTGAATCATGTGTGATTCCTTATATCCCCTTCTATGCGTTTTGCATACCAAGCCTTGGCATAGATTTGTTTGTTGTTATATTAATTTTAATATATTACTATATATATTATTGCATGAAAGATATAAGTGAGTCGTTTGATGAGACAAGAGATATTTTTGTATTAAAGAAAAGGTTTATTTCTATTTTTGAACATTACGATAAAATTAGACCTCTGTATTCAAAATTGGTAAGAATATTTTACAGAAATAATAATTTAAATATAAAAGTGTAAATTTCTAGTAATTGTACTTCTTTTCAGCTGATAGTGGAACTGTTAAGCGATTTACCGAAAATGATGGGACTTTTATACAGCATGCTTAGATATATTATTGAAGATGTAAGTTTCATTAATAAATCACCTTATTATCTATCAAATCTACATAATTTGTGTGAAAATAGAATATTTTTTGCTATTTTTAGATTAAAATGTATAACGCATATGAAATTTTAAATGTGTAAAGAAAATTGAAAATCATAACCTTTATAACTCGTAATATATAATTTGGACGACTCCTAATTTTAATGTCTGCGGAGTTATGCATAGATATGAAATTTTATACAGTATTGGTCATTAACGGATTGAAAAAAAAAAATTTTTTTTAGCAAAATTTACACTATACATTTGGTGAATATATGTTTGCAACGCACGTCGTTTCTAACTTAGTATTTTTGGGAGCTATAGTTCAAAAGGTCGAGTGGCAAGTGGAGGCACTATTGATATTACTACATGGGACACTACTAAACGAACGAGGTATGTTTAGTACCTACTGTTACTATGGTCTGTTTCATATAAATCCGGACAAAAGTTCATTGACCTCTTTCTTTTCTTGAAAGTTATTAAAAATATTGTAACGCCAAAATGTCTGGAAAGGTCACACGCTCACCCCGCTTTCTACTATGGCATGCCAAATGACTTATTTTGTGATAAAGTCCAAGATTTATATCGTTGCGCTAGAAAAAAATTTGATACTATCACGTAGCAGATCGCCGCCAGTAGCTGTCGCATACTTCATTCAATGACAATCAACGTTCTTTAGCGATATGATTCTTTTTTCAAAAAATACAACATTATTTTACGAGTTATATAGATTTAAAGTGGTACTTAAATTAGAAAGAGAGGACCGATGTGATAAATATTATTTTCATAGAAAAAGTTTTTTTACAGATAGAGACAGATAGATCAAATAATTAATTGTACAATATCTCAGTAATTTTTCAATCGATTTTGTTACTCTTTTCACTGTTGTTATTATAATTTAAGGTACTACGGAAAATGAGTTCCGGTTTTTAGATAATTATATTGCCTATGTTTATTTTTATGTCTCCGCAATAAGGATCGCAGATCACATTGCCATAAGCTGTAGCCAGGAGGAAAGAATCAGGAAAAAAAACCAGATTATTTTCTTATGTGATTTCAGATGCCAGAAAGAGTGAGGAGATCTCTCGCTTTGTGGGGTACATGAACGCGCGTTGCCTCTACCGGCCGGTGTTGGGAGTGGTTCCTTTGGACATGCGTCTCCCTGTGATGGCATTCAGCTTCTGCGCCACATACCTGATAGTGCTTGTGCAGTTCACGCACCTTGTTTAAAGAGTGAAGAAATATGTCGCTTTGTAGCGTATATGAACGTGCGTTGCCTGTACCCGCCGGTGCTGAGAGTGGTTCCTTTGGACATGCGTCTCCCTGTGATGGCATTCAGCTTCTGCGCCACATACCTGATAGTGCTTGTGCAGTTCACGCACCTTTTTTAAAGAGTGAAGAGATATGTCGCTTTGTAGCGTATATGAACGTGCGTTGCCTTTACCGGCCGGTGCTGGGAGTGATTCCTTTGGACATGCGTCTCCCTGTGATGGCATTCAGCTTCTGCGCCACATACCTGATTGTGCTTGTGCAGTTCACGCACCTTATTTAAAGAGTGAGGAGATCTCTCGCTTTGTGGGATACATGAACGTGCGTTGCCTGTACCGGCCGGTCCTGGGAGTGATTCCTTTGGACATGCGTCTCCCTGTGATGGCATTCAGCTTCTGCGCCACATACCTAATAGTGCTTGTGCAGTTCACGCACCTTGTTTAATTATTATGAAAGAAAATGACAAGTAATTTATAATTATTTAAGTATGTAGCAATTGTTATTACTACCTAATATTTTAAATCTAATATAAAGCCAGTCCTAGCCCGTTGCATGATCGTCCATGCGTGACAGACATATTTTTTGGCAAATAAAAAACAAAAATGATAAGTGTTTTATTCGAAGTGTTTGTATTTTTACAAATCACTTCTCGACGTCAAATTTTAATGACTAGAGGACACCGTAGTGCGAAGCTGGCTCTTCAAAACTCTTTGACCGTAGTGATATTATAGGTACACATTCTTTGATGCAGATGATGAAAAAAAAAAGTATTTTTTTAAAATAGTGTAAAAAGAGACAAGCTATAATAATTAAATGGTTTTTATTTTTCTTTTAAAATGTACTCTAGTTATTAATTTAAAGAACAATGTAGTAGCAGTTGCAGTTATGATTAATTTCCATTTCTTACAATAAATTTTGAGTGATTATTATTATTAGATCATTGTTGTTTTATTTGATGTGTAGTATAATTTTGCTAAGTGTGTGTTTAAAACATCAAAGCAATTTACCTAAGTAATATGTCCCTCTATAATATTAGTATAGATAGAGTGATGGATGATATTAAATTACTATTGAGTGTTTAACCGATGAAGTAAAATAAGAAAGGTGATGATAAAATTTCAAAGTACTATATATAAAAATAATAATTAAAGACTTGTAAAGAGAGACACTATCGAGAATTTGTTTATTTTGCCAACAAAACGTTGGTAAAAATGCAAAGATTAAAATAAATTTTGTTGATACATTTTATTTATAAGATGTATGTATGTATATAACCTACCACTCAATATTTTATAATATAAAAAAATTTAAAAGTTAAAGATGGAAAAAAGGAATTCTTACATAAGTACATTGTTTACATTAAAACACAAATTGATATATTTTGTTATATAAAGCCTGACCAAAGAAATAAGGAACCTGCTCTGGGGGTGCCACATATATATTTTTACGACTATGGCAACAATTTCCCTTATAAAATTAGTTCCATTGCAATTCCGCAATATGGCGAAGTTTCTTATTTCTCTGGTGTCACGCTTTACACTGTTTACACTAAAAACACAAATTATTGGTTTTTTTTCTTATATTATTACCAATTGGGTTTTTCTTCATTCTGTCTTTTCCAGTAAAAGTTACCTTTATTAAGGCGTAAAGGTTCTTCAAAGCCTCCAATTAATTCGAATGGTCTTCGTTATTCATCAACGAATTGTCAGACACATTAAACGTTACCATGTTGTCAACTCGATTAACACCAGTTCAAGACCTGAAAGTAAAAAGCAAACGCAAGTTGCAACCGCCTCTTTTAATATTCTTCTTCGTTAATCTATTCATAGGATTCAATCTCGGATGCAAAAAGTATTTGAAGAAACAAGTTAGACCATTGGTCACGATAATACAAATTGCAGTTAGTATAGCAGTGACATCGACATTAGCAGTGCCCATAGCTGCGTCAGTCGGAGCCATATTTATGAACATTATTTCAATCCGATATTTGATTTACGTAATAATACTGCAGTTCTCTAAATACAACTTATACGATTTGATCCAGGATATTCACAGGATAAATAAAAGCATCATGCCACCGAAAGTTGAGAACAAAATTGGCATCAGTGCTACAATTTGGTCAGTGGTATGGTTCTCAATTAAGGCGGCGATGTGTGTTGTCCATTGCGTATACTTATCTGAAACATGTATGCATTATCATGTACCTGGCTACGTAGTGTGTATAACATCCCTTCTAGTCGACGATATAGTTATAATAGAAGTATGTATGTACTATTACATATACAGATGCCTTAAATATTTGAATGAATATTTAGAAGCGTCTAAAATAGACATTCGGTATGCGTCAAATTATTACATCGCGGTTGCCGATTGCTACGAAAATATCATGCCGTTGTATGGAAAATTGGTAAGCATTATATGATCACTATTATGATATCAACTATCATCATCATCACACTGCGCGTAGAACCGGCGGCCGTTGAGGCAAAAAGGTTTTTGAATGGCGGCCGGGCGGGCAAGTCTCCTACAAGGTGGACCGTCGTCGATTTGGCGAGAGCCGCGGGAAGACACTGGATTCGGATCCAGCAGTATACGTCCAGCAGTGGACGTCTGCAGGCTAAAATGATGATAATGATGATGAATTTTCAGTATCAGTAGTATTAGTAGTCTGTGTCTTGTTGATATCATACTAAACTAAAAAAAATTCCGGGTTTTAAAAACAATTTGCTGTCGTTTTGCGACTCTATTGTAAATCTATTTTATAAAAGTGACGGACGGCTGTGATAGCACGCCTTGTGAATGCCTAGCAGCTGTTATTTTGTTTCAGATATTTCTTGAAGTTATTATAACTGTGCCACAGTTGCTGGTAATGATATGGCATTTCGTGAATTCATTGAAAGAATCAGTGAGTATTTTGACATTACCTATATTTATAACAAAAAATCTCTGTTATACATCTATAAGTCCTTCTTTGACAAAAAATAACGACTCATAAAGTCTAAATCTACAAAATAAAAAAAAACTTGATTTTTAACTTTTGCGGTCTTTATCATTAACATAGTGAATATAATAATCGCGCTAAACTCATTAAAATACCAATCTCATAATTTATAAAAAATACAAACATTTTAAATTTTCAGCACAATTGGTTGTTTTATTTCTTTGAATTTGTATACGTCTGCCATGTGATCATAAAGTTCTGTGGGCCTGCCATCACCGCTGAAATGGCCAATGCAATGATGGACGACATTAAACGGAAACTACATGATATGCGAGTATTTACTGATGGTAAGTATGAGTAAATACTTACGGTAATTAAGGATGGTACACATAATATAGGTACATATTTTCAGAGTGAAAATTCAAAGCTAAACAGCGAGTTTATCACTGTTCATCGCCGCCTCGCCGGACCATGAAACTCTTATAATATGGCTTACTAGCTTTCCGCCGCGGCTCCGCCCGCGTTAACAGTTTTTCCCGTAGGAATGGTAGCTTTTATTACTCAGGGTGAATGTATGCAGTAAAAGTAGTAGTAGTAATGTAGCTTTCTAAAGGTGAAATAATTTTTGAAATCGGTTTAGTGGTTTTTGAGTTTATTCATTACAAACATACACACACACACACAAAAATACAAATATTTCCTCTTAATAATATTAGTATGATAAATGTCACTAGCTGCTGTCTAGAGAGATTTACTAGTCCAGCAATGAAATATACATTGTTCTTGTTTTAGTAGCCCATTTTTCTTTTTCTTTTTAATCCCACTCTCTGTTATGAGCATGTTCTTGCTGTTACAAAAGGCGCTGATGGTTGGTCCAGTGCTTCACCGTTTTGACCACCTAGGTGTATCATAAACAAAACATTTTTTTTATTGATTCACCTCAAGCAAAATGTATTCTTTTTTAAATTACGTATCGATCGTGGCCCCTTTTTAAATCAATGTGGGTCACTTATGTCTATTTAGCAAAAAAAAAAACTAAATGGAAAAATGTTAGTTGCCTTCCAACATTTTTGGATCTACCCCAACTTCGACGTCCGTTATCCAGTACAGATCTGAAAACTGTGTTTTATAATTTTGTCTAAAGATCACTTTGTTTGTTTCTAGACGAAGATGCGCAAGGGGAAATAGCGCACCTGTTACACTATATGGACACACGCGAGTTGCAGTACAGGCTGTGTCGCGTCATCCCCGTGGATTTGAGGCTCGTCGTGTCAATGTTCAGTGTTGTCACTACCTACTGCATTGTGCTACTTCAGTTCACACACTTAGTTTAAACTAGCTGTCCAGCTACCTGTAGCAGCTACGCCCGCGTTGTTTTTCGACTTTTCCGTGCACAGTTTTCCATAGGAATGAGATATTTTCCCGTGGTAAAAAGTATCTAAGATGTTGTTTGGGGATATAATGTAAATTACCACCATGTACCAGGTACCATGCAAAATTTCATATAAATTGGCCCAGTAGTTTCGGAGATTAGCCCGTACAAACAGACAAATAGAAAAACAAAAAGATTTAATTAAATTTGGATATTATTATGTTTTAATTCACATCTTACATCCCCTGACTCGTTTTTAAGCATTTTTTTATATGTACGTATAAATTTTCGACCTCTTCAGTTTTATTATAGTAGGTATAGTTAGATAGATTAGTACCCTAAATAAGCGAATAGAGTTGATCACTGGCTATGATTATGGAAAGTTTGGTTACTGATGGATTTTTGAAATTAAAAAACAAAGAAAACAAAAAAGATCTTGAGGTCAGTGTGACTAGCCATCTGTGCTGGATACTGTACATACGTAGTCTGCACTTGCGGCTGACCACTTTGACCTTGAGAGCGCCTGCCATTCCGTAGTAGTAGCATGTAGAGACGAATTTTGTAAAGCAAGTGTCCAGCCGCATATGCTGACTTCTGTACTAACTCCTTTCCTTCTAGTGTGGATTTCTAACTAATAATTTGATTTTGTTTATTACAATAAAGATATAATCTAAAATAATAATATACATTTTTTATTAATAAAACTGAATCCCTCTGATTTACGTAAGTATAATACGCTCCCGATTTTTGATGACGGTTGCATCGTATAGGATAATTATTTTATGCTATGTTATTACTCGTATAAAGACAAGGGTTGTACAAACTATTTGACGAGGGAAAATTTGTACGTGGCCGTAGAATATTCAGTTTAAAATAAATTAGAACACAGCCGGGATCGAACCTATGGCTACCTGGGGCTCAACTCTTGAAATCAATATTGATCCCGATTTCAACCCCATGCAATACTAAAGTCAATTTTAGAGCGCTACGCCGCTACTCTTGAAAATCTGCCCGCCGAGTTGACAAATGTCCGATTTCACTTAGTTCACTCAATATCCGCCCAATATGAAACCAAGGCGGCGCTAGTGTGGCATTCGAGAGTACGAAGCGCCTGATCTCATAGACGACGACGGATCGGAACCGCCGTCAAGAGTAACCCCTCTGGACTGCAAATTGACCCTATCTATTACGTTACAGACGCCCTCAATTTTGTTGTTGTCAGTTAAGATACAATCCTGGTCAACCTCAATTTTATGTAGTAACAAATAAATACCCAAGTGAAAGAAAACATATTTTGATTGCAAAAAAATTAAGTATAGTAAATAAGTAGTAGTTTAATCTATTAGAGTACAAGACATTTTCATTATTTACTTTACTTATTTTTGTTTCATTAATTCATTGACGGCTCGGAGCTATTATTTTGATGAGTACCAGCATTCTAGGTCGCGGGCCATTTACTTGATTACATTTACACGTACAATAATGGGTGGCCAAGTGGCTAGGGTCGTTGACTTCCATTTGGAGGTTAGCTGGTTCAAGCCTCGGAACGCACCAGTTTTCTAGTTATGTGTAAACTAGCGACCCGCCCCGGCTCCGCACGGGAAAATGGTTATTGTAGGTTATCCTTAAGTATATTATGCAAGTATTATACATATAAACCTTCCTCTTGAATCACTCTATCTATTAAAAAAAACCGCATCAAAATCCGTTGCGTAGTTTTAAAGATTTAAGCATACAAAGGGACATAGGGACATAGGGACATAGGGACAGAGAAAGCGACTTTGTTTTAAATTGTTTTATACTATGTAGTGATTTCCAATGTGTTTGTTATTCTTTAATGTGTTAAGTTGATAATAAAAAGTGTTCTATCTATCTATATTTGAAAAATTCATATAATACGTTTATTCGACGCTCTTGCGGTAAACATAAATATCACGAGGAAACCTGCACACACCTGCGAAGCAATTCAAAGGTTGTGTGTGAAATTGAACAACACGCCAGCGAGTTGGACTAAGGTCTATTCACCCCGATGATTCGGTTATGCATTCTAAACAATGTATTTTGTTTCCAAAGATTTTATTGTATAAAATGCCTAAAGCCTTGTTTGCACTAAAATGTTCGCATCGAATTCCTTAATCGTTTAATAAGTCCTACATTAAAGTCGAGAACAGCTCAATCCCTTAATAACTATGTAAAGTACAGCAATTAATGACGACCATCATTAGGCTAATCGTAAATCGTGTTGGGATCTCGCGGCCGGTGCCTTGCGCCTACTGTCCAAGGTATAGGACAAAAGATAAGTGCCTTCCGCAGATAGTGTCTTCCGAAGCACAGAATCATCTTTCTTTTCGGACAATCAGGTGATTCAGCCTGCAATGTCTTAACCAAATTAAGGAAAATCTCACAAAGAAATATTTGTTCGACAAATCCCCACCGGAATTCGAACCTGGAATCACCGTAACGTCAGGCGAGCTTTTGACCACTCGACCACGAAGGCTGTAATTAAAACCAGTGTAATAAATAGATTTACCCATAATATAATACTTAATACTGAAAAAATTTAAACTGTTTATTTTAGTAATATTACATAGGAAACATACATCGTCGAGCACTAAATCTAGGTTAGATTATGTGCGCCTGAAATGTGAACAAACACACCGAGAACTTATCCTTGTTACTTTAAACTAAACTAGCGCACGGGAAAATGGTTATTGTGGGTTATCCTTAAGTATATTATGCATGTATTATACATAAAAACCTTCCTCTTGATCCACTATATCTATTAAAAAAACTGCATCAAAATCCGTTGCGTACGTTTTAAGATTTAAGCATACATAGGGACATAGGGACAGAGAAAGCGACTTTCTTTTACACTAAATATGTAGTGATAATCTCCACGCTGGCTGAAGCTAATGCCTTGCGCCACGGTCTACGCCTGATCGAGATGCGAGCACGAATACTGTACCTATATTATGTCAAATACGTGTTGCGGTCCTGGTGCAAGAATAATTTTTACAATAGGTCACAGGTCGCCTCGCCCGCTCGACGCTTGTACTATAAACCAGTCACAATAGGTCTTACCAAACTATTTACGATCATAGTCTTTGCGTGTCAGCTTATAATGGACATGTGTGCGACTGAATCTTCGTGATCCTTCAATGTGGCCTTGTAAGTTTTACCTCTAATGTCGAATTGTTACAACGATTGCACCATTCTATGTTTTGGTACTTATTTATCATTATACTGTATTAAATTAAGGGGCTATACTATGCATCCTTCAGTCCGTTCAAAAACCTTTGCGATTTTATATCTATTATCTACTACAGCGAACTATAATAAACCACTGAATATATAATAAACAGAGTTGATGGCTTCTACCTTATATCTAATTGTACCGGATGGATGTTCAATATTACCATTACTAATAGATTTTTATAATACGAGTATCGGTATAGTTATGCGGTTCCAGTATTTTTTACGTATAGTTTATACTTGCAGTCAATGTTGTATAGTTTTTGTATAATTCCCTTTCTGGACCTGACGACGAAATCACTGATAAAGCGGCCAAAGAATTTAGATTAAACCTAACAAAATAGAATGCCCTTCTGGTAGCATATACCCTTGAGCTGCCCCTAGACGCGTTGGTACATATTACTCTGGGGTAGAGTAGAACCCTCCGCTTTCCCGCAAGTCCGGTGAAGCTAGATTGGTCGTACTTTCTCGACACAAGCATAGGTCAAATAATAAAAATCTATATTCTATTAAACCTCGAATATTTACCTAAATTGACTAAATATCTTCTCTTTGATACTTCAGCAAACAATGTTAGAACTGGGATTCGCCTAGCTCTTTTTACTGTCCAGACGTGCATAAAATATCAGCATAATCTGTAATTTATACTCTGTCGGACAAGAATATAGATTGCCCACTTCCGTCACCATATATTATTATATATATTTCTTTGCTGTATATATTATTTGTGGTACAATATTCTGATGCAAATATCTGTTATTCGGAGGCCACCTGAGGCACTCGTGAATAATGTGCACATTTCTTCTTATTTTGACAACTTACGGCACTCCCCTGTGAGTATCAAGGTTTATTGCTTATTTATTATAATAAATAATTGTTTATGACCAAATCCGTCTTCTTGTAATCGTCTTCTGCAATTTAACTTGGTGTAACTTTGTAGGTATATCGTTTTTAACCCCTGACAAAAAGAGGCGTGTTATAAGTTTGACCTGTCAGTGGCATTGTAGCTCCTAAACGGACGCGACACTAGTATTTTTTGAAAGATTTTTTGTTTTCAAGGTGTTACAATCAAGAGTGTTCTTAGCAGCTATGATCCAAGAAAAGATCTTCAGCCATTTGAAGCTCTTTTCTAATAAGCTCTTTTCTAGTTGTTGAAAGGATCAAGTGGCGGGGGATTTTAATTTTTTAATTTAATGTTATAAAAGTTCTGCTAGTTTTCTGCCAGTCTTAATTTCTATAGACATTAATTTTGTAAGTAAAGTTGTCCTGTTTTGTTGTAATATTTACCTGAACAAAGTTTACGGAACAGAATTGTAAGGAATTGGTCTTTCTGCGTCAAAAACTTCATTTTATATTTGGGTCAAAAATTGCCAAAACCAAAGTTATGGTTGATTATGATCTTCTTATTGTACTGATTTTGCCAAAGGATTATGGTTTGGTTCATTTTTCTTACGACTATAAATTCAGTTATGTTTAAGTTTAGTCTACGATCATTTTTATCTTGAGTGAAATAAAATAAAACCAATTAAATGTCGAGTGCATTAATAGTTTATTTTGTACGTCTCCGTGAATTGCATTTTTACAAACATTCTTTGAACACGCTCTCTATTCCACAGCTGAGCTCCACACATGATTGGTCACATACAATATCGTATCCCATACACACTTTATCCCTAAACCATGTACAGAACTCACTTGTAGAAAAGTCTCTTCATTATTTACATTATTGCCTTCAAAACATTACTGAGTATGTATAATCGTGACTAATTTCACTACATTGAGTACATAACAGGATACATAAAAAAAGAAAATAACATATTGAGCAAATGCATAGGAATGTCGCATTTTCATTTGAGTATATTTTGCCATTTCAGTACTTATGATGATCTTGGAATGTTTTGAACTAAAATTAAGTAAACAGTCGGCTCAATTCTGCAAATTATGCTCTAAACTTAAATTTCAGTCCTTGGTTTTTTCGTTCACATGGCATAATTTTAAGTGGGATGTTTTCGCATGCATCTTAAACTGGTGCGAGTGACATGCTAAATCGATGTTTGACGTCTTTAAATTTTATTTGACACTCTTTTGTCTTCTTTTCTTCAAGCGTGAAAAGGACATATGGTTTTCAATTTAAGTTAGAGCGTAATAACTAGAATCGGGCCCACTTACGGTTAAAAATAAACTTAAGTAGAAAAAGTACGTTTATAAAGCAGTTCAACATTAAGCTCATATTAAGCTCATTTTATGCACCCGGTATTAACACACAACAAAACTTCAATCAAAATTCTACTAGAATGGAAATAAATTATAATCAAATTATACAAAAAATATAAGTATTTTTGCTTTAATGGAATGCAGTTACTCCCGGTTGTATCCATTTTCAAAAATCCACTAGCTAATATTAAACCTAACTTAGATTATAATAATTTATTTATTTACAAAGAATTTGTACAACCATCAACCGGGGTTCACCAATAACATTTTAATTATCTAAGTACTACTTATGATACGTATTTGGATAGACTCTTAAAATTCAATCAATAACAATTGACAAAACAAATTTCGGAATGATCCATTGTCCTACTTACTTTAAAATCACAATCCGAATTACTGGCCTTCTTAAATTCACTGGTCCAAAAAATTATACAAAGTTCATTTTACAAACGGCACTACAAACTAACACGTCTGAAATTCGTCAGACTTTGGTCGTGAGGTCGAGAGGATGGAGTTTGATCCTTTTGATTTGAGAATAAGATACATCTTCCTCTTCACTAACAGACCCCGGGTTGCTCACAGATTCCGCGTCATCGTTATCAGGAGCTATAACCTCGCTGTCATCAGATCTCCGTCTTGCTGAACTAGACCGCCCATCAGATTTCACCGATAGATCCATTGGATTTTCTTGCAATGGGGATTCAGACGTTCTCCGCTCAGCTGGCGGCGTAGGCACAAACTCTGTTTCAGAAACAACATCTTCCTGAGGAGTAGGTTGGGACGACCGTTGTTGTTTTAAAATTTCATCTAGGAAAAATCTTTTTGAAGAATCAGCATTGTGATCATCGATTCTTACATCGTTGTTGTTTTCAGCTGCTTGCCTTAACGCTGCATGATCTAGTAAATGTCTGGAGTATATCGGGTGGAACCCTGGAGGGAAAAGCAGAGGATGATTGGCTGCAAACGGACTGAAAGGAGGGGGTGGTAAGAAAGGTGAATGAGGGAAATGGGGCAAGGAAATGTTGGCTAGAGGATGTGGTATAAAAGAATCCCTAGGGGGGGTGAGTGGTCTATCTGGAGGTCGCAATTGCAATCTAGATTTTTCGTCTAACTTTGGCGATGACCCACTGCGATGCGAGTCAGGGCTACCAGACGGTTTGTAAGCTTCGTCTAGACCCAGCAATGCTAATTCTTCCTTAGTTCTTGGTCGGGCTAATCCGGGGAATAGATGAGGCGGGAATGGTGGCGCTAGGTGATGTGGAGATTGAGGTACTCGTGGCGGAGATCGCGACTGAGCAGCCTGTTGTTGCTCTTGAAGCAGGCAGTGTATCTTGAACCAGTTGGACCTCCGGCCATATCGGGACCCAGACTTGGACATTCCGACCATGAGGCATTTGCGGAGGCGGCACGCTTTGCACGCAGTCCTATTCTTCTTATTGATGACACATTCTCCATTGTTTTTGCACTCCGTGATGGAGTTGAGGTTGTTGTAGGAGCGGCCGAAGAATGACTGGAAAGAAGAAAAAACTACGTTAAATGAAATTCAACAGACACTACCCATTATACAATACTTAGTAATATTAAATCTAATGTATTCTTAAAAGAACATTTTACTTCTATAATAATAACTATAATAAATCAACTGTACTAATTCGTTCATCAATTACTTGTCTACAATTCAACGCTTGTTTATGTTTTCCGCAAATACAATTAAGAACATCCTATTCATCGTGTTCAGCCATTTGTAACTAACTTTACAAGTACTTATAATGAATTTAATCTATTCATAAATTCACTATCAACATCATCTGGACATAAAGGGGTATTTACACGGCCTACTGGTTGTGGGCCAAGCGAGTGACTTTGATAGTGAAAACTCTGCTCAAGTCGTTCACGGTTAAGGTGTAATTTCCTGTGGATATAGGTCACAGGTTCGGTTCCAGTCCGGTAACCGTTTAAGTACGGTTTTGTTTTCGCTCGGCCTTGGGATTTCGGCAAGTTTATGTAATTTGTTTTCTATTGTTTTAAGGAGTTTTTGTTTTATTTCTTCAATTGGTAAATGATTACGGAATGTTCTTATTGGAATAGTATCAGATGATGATTACATTGTTTGGGTTTTTTAAGTTAGATGTATACAGTGACTCGTTTTAAATTTTTGCCCTAAATAAAGACCTGGGTGGTTGCCAATGTTGCCATGTGAAAGTTTGCCAACAAAAGGTATTCTTAGTCCCTAAAACTTTATTTACCTACACTAATACTGTTCTTACTGTAAAATGATAAATTAACGAAAATTTATTTGTCAAAATTTTTATCTTTTTACAGAAATAGTTCCACTACCCACAACAAATAAAAACAATTTGCATATATTCATGAATTTATGTGTGAGCCAATACCTGTATAGAAATTAAAGCTATATAGTATTAAGGCAACTAAAATTTAAGCGCTACCACGTATCCTATTGTTGTTTTAAATGTTAAAGCGACGTTGCGTTAGAATCAACCTGACACGTACGACATTGCCAAAATGGTTGCAAAATGCATACCAAGTGCGAATTACAATATGAGTGGACTTTGATGGCCAATAGATATTAGAATTGAAATAAAATGTAAGATGGATGGAGATAGCTAAGGATAAACAGAGTTTTATGGAAGAATGTGTTGAAGACGGCGATGTCAGTATTAACGAACACATAGTTGAAATATCAGTGGATATGTTTGAATTTACTGTAGAGTTTTTGCTAAAAAATCTTATTCTCTCGGCAAGTGCAAGTCAATAATTGAGTGTAAGCATTCTAATTGTCCGAAAGCAAGCATGTTTCTGAAACTAGATCAATCAGTAAAAGGATTGGTAGGTTTTTATTTAATGACAACTTCTAGCATATCTTTGTGCCAAGTCTCACCAAAATCGGTTTGGTAGTTTTGGAGCCTATTCAATTATTAGGTTTTAATTTTAGGTATTTTTTTACACCTTGTTGGGTTACATTATTGAAGTTTAGTAAGAGTCCCTAATTAAAAAATAAATTAATAAAGCCTGTGTTACTCAAGGATCATGTAGCTTCTCGACAGTGAATTGAATTTTTGAAATCGGTTCAGTAGTTTTGGAGCCTTTCCGATGCAAACAAACTAACAATCAAACCTTTCCTCTTTTTAATATTAGTAAAGATATCTGCTCCATTAAGATCAGATATTTACATTAAGTCATTGTTGTTTTGTTCAAGTTCAATATAGAGAATTCAATTTTATCGCTTGGTACGTGCTTTGAATTGCAGTGCAATAAAATAGTGTGTTGGATCTTAATGAAAAAGACTGTGACGTATCGTATAGGAATCTTGTAGATTATATCACTGTTATTATAATTAAATATTTAGGTAAAAGTCGAACAAATTATCATTAATAAAGAAGTGAAGCATAATAATGGCGTCGCTTTTAGGAAGTGTACGAATATTCAGTATTGCGATCGGCATAGTGTAGTGCGGTGTGAGTGTGTGTGTGTGTCTTTCAACGGGAATCTTCACTTATTTCTAACGTCCTTGTGTAAAAAATAGAAAAAATACTAGCGTGGTGGAAGACATTGCTACCTAAGCAATAAGGCCGCCAATTGCGCATTTTCTGTGTTATATTTGTAAGTATCTGTACTTGAGTTTCTGTTTGTGTGTCAGTTTGTCTCAAAGGTCTCAGTGATACCAACGTCGAACCAAAAAATAAAATGTAAAAGGTTAATTTAATAAGAAATTATAACTAACTTAGAAGCAAATACAAAATTTATTTATTCCCATACAATTATTTGCAAAATACACACATTTTTCAAATCAGTTTAAATCTGAATAAACATTTTAGCTCTCGGCTGTACAGTAATAATAAGCTGGTGCATAAATACTGTCCTATCTGCTTGAGCAAGCCTTGCGGTGTGCGACAACCTCCTTTCAGACCCGCCCTGACATCACCTGACGCCTTTACTGCTAGCAACCTATAACTTGTTATATTTATAAGGCTCTACACTAGATGCCAGCGGTGCGACGAGCAGAGCGTTTGAATAAATTCAAAAGTAAAGATTTGGATCTTACGAACCTACTATCTACTGTCAGTGTCTATTTGTCCAAACTACCTCATATTGTTAGATTTTAGGTTATATCAATGTCTAATTATTTTCAGAGCTAAAAGCTAAAAAATGGAGAGATTTTTTTATTTGTAAAGATCGAGGAGTTCTTGAGAATAGTAAATTGATCCATACTGCTCCAAATTTACGATAAGATGATGGAAACTAAAAAAAAACATCCGTGCTACTAACCGACAATTAGATTAGTTGTCATTGGTGAGCAATCCGAATTAACTCTTATCTAGTGATTCCACAGATGTGAAATAAACTAAGACATTCAAAATTTAATAATTAACTATTTTGTCATTAATTCATTTTTATTAAGCATGAAAACATTTCATAACGTTAGATGCTAAAATGTTTGTTCAAACCAAGACTCTCAACTAATGAACAATTTAAGTACCTACATACAACAACAACTAATTTTTAGAGGCGAAAAGGCAACAATTTTAAGAACGTAGTACGAATGAATGAATGAAAATACTTTACTGCACAAAAAGACAGTACCAAGGCGAACTTAATGCTACAGAACATTTTCTACCAGCTAACCTTAGGTGGTTGAGAGCAAGCTATTGGTAATGCCGCTATAACAGCGTTTAACAATATTTATGTTCTTAGCAAATCCAAACAAGAAACCGATACCTTAATAATATTACTTAGTATGACGTAGGTATATTAGAAACTTTTAATAATCTCAAGTAAATGTAAGCCGCAAACCCAGTAGTTACTCAATTGGCCGAGGTAGACGATGCCACTAGCGACCTCTGACCCGAGCGATATGCCAAGTGGATTCACTTAGCTCTCACTACCAGTAATAGAGGTTACCTGTAAGAATACTCTTCTGCACACGCTTGTAAAAATCACTAATCGGTTAGGAAATTGCTACTCTACTCAAGATGCGTGGTTCGACAGCAGATGTAGGTTATATAGCTTTACGCCCCGCGACTTCGCCCGCGTTAACAGGTTTTCCCGTGGAAAGAAGTATTTTCCCGCAGTAAAAAGCAGCCTTTGTGTTATTCTGATGTATAAGCCAGTAGTTCTAGAAATTAGCGTGTACGAACAGACAGACAGACGGTAATTTTTTTCAAAACTTGTATTTTTGTGTTCAGCTACACTCCCTTTATCACCTACAATCAGTTTTTTGAAAAACAAATCAATGTACAGACACGCCGATTCTTCAGTTTTATTATAGTATAGATAGAAGTAGAAGAAGATAGAACTACATTGAACCATAATAAACATATGTGATTGCTTTTAAAGATAGTGATCTCTGTGAGATGAATCTATTAATTCACTAATTATTTTGTGAAAAATTGGGAAAAGTTGCCGTTTTTCGCAATTTTTCTATCTCTAACTATAGCGAGGTATAATAAATAAAGTTAATTGCTTCTATATATCCACGACAAAGGGCCACTTTTCCCAATTTCCTATCTATAACTACATTGAACCATAATAAACATATGTGATTGCTTCTATACATCCTAATTCCTACAGCACCTCGACTCAAATCCTGTGTTATATTTTTTTTATGCAGCACCTTTATTAAGCATATTAGAGCGCCTTTATTTATACAACACATAATGATAAATTGAAATGTAATACAAAATACGCGTTAAGTCCTATTGATGTTACAATTACAGTATATCATGATGGTATTTTACTTAGAGGAAATATTTTATTTCAAAATGGGCATGGATTTATATTGTTGTCGGTGGCATGCGCTTGACCCCTGGATCAAGTGATGCGTCCGCGCAGGCAACTGTGCAACCGCAATAAATTTGCGTTGCCAGTAAGACGACGCTGGATTGGCTGGTTGGTTATTTGTAACTCTTAAGGGAAAATGTGGTTTAGGGATACTATGTTTAATTACCTTAACCAAAGTAATCAGAATTTTTAGCTGCAGTTAGAAATATTTCCTTTTTTTTTTCAAACATAAAAGTCGTTAGTTACTATCTGAACAGCTTCGCTTTTTCTTCCTTTTAATTCAGTATAATGAATAAAAAAGTCAAAAGTCAAAAAGTTTATTCGAAGTAAGATTTTACAAATCACTTTTCGACGTCGAGGCGAGTTCACAATTTGGCTGTCTTCATATTTCATATCGAATAAACCGAAATATAGTACGTTCCACACATTTTTCACTTTACATTCTTAAGATCTATACTGCAATCGTAAACGTTATCATAAACACACTAACGATTTGCATATACACGATGTAGGAACTTAGCGGATAAGTGCACTTTGTGTGCTTTTGATATACCGCACATTTATATGTGCAGTAAAGTAACAATATCCGCGTACACATCGGAACTGAAATGTCTTTAAGGTTGATACACTAACAGTTTCGGAGATAAGCCCGTACAATGTGCTGAGCCATATGAGTTACTATAGTTATATAAATTTTATATTTTCCGGGAATAAAAGTAACTAAGATGTTGACAGGATACAAGGTACCACCATGCAAAATTTCATTCAAAACGGTTAAACTGTTTCGGAGATTAGCCCTGTATGTATTATCATTACCTACATGATTTGCAACGACATCGTTCTATAAGAAGATGAATAATTTCATAACTATAACATGCAAGGAAATCGATTATTGAATATATTAGCTTTTAGAAGAATCACCATTTAGATACGCTCCAAGTATTTACATGTCGTAGCACATACAGTTTAATATATTGTTATTATAAAGCATGCACACTGTTGAAGTAAGTGTGATTTTTGTATTCTCTGTTGTGTTGTGATGTCCCGCAAATAAATTTTTCTTATTCTTATTCTTATTCTTATAAGTATCAATTCAAAATATAATGGGCTTTTAAAGTGGCTGACTGAGTATCACGGAAGATTATAGAAAAAGGTTTAAAGGCTGAGGACAAATACGATATTATAACATATTCTATTCTATTGACCATAAGGTCAAAATAATCAAATTACTTTTCCTACAGTAGCAATAAAAAACTTATTCTACTTTAAACAATAATCACTCACTCTACATACACGATATCGATAAGACTTCTCGATTACAGAGCATCGATTCACATCCGAATTGTAATCGATTGTCTGACCGTCAGACGCAATCAAAACAACCAGTGCAGGTCACTGCTTCCGTGCGCAAACGCAAGCCGACATCGTCATTTTTATTTTACTACTGGATCAGCAAGCTGTCAAACGAATACAGACTTTATTTGAGCTGGATTAGAATATAGCGAAGAAGTTTCGGACTTTGGTCACGGTAAAGTGAAAGTGGTAGGCGAAAGGTCAAAAATTAAACTTGTGGGTTTATCTCCTCAGTTCTCACGCTAATTTTGTTGCTTAAGGTTTTCTAGTTAAATGGTAGAGTTCAGTTTTGACACTTTCATATCCTATCTCGTTCAGTATATATAGGTGATACTTACAGTATGTATAATCACATTACTGTCAAAATTAAAACTACAAGTGCTTGTAATTGGGTTCCTTGATTAGTGGTTTCTTTGTTAGTATCTAAACAACAATATATTATTACAGAATTAGCTGTAAAATCTACAAACAATCATCATCATCATCATCATCATTTCAGCCGAAAGACGTCCACTGCTGGACAAAGGCCTCCCCCAAAGATCTCCAAGACGATCGGTCCTGCGCTGCCCGCATCCAGCGGCTTCCCGCGACCCTCACCAGATCGTCGGTCCACCTTGTGGGGGGCCTGCCCACTACAAACAATAATCTATAACAAAGTATTTAAAATATGCATGTTACTTTATTACGCTACCAAATATAAACTTAAAATTCAAGTAGAACACCATTTCTGTGTTAATTTCGGAAGAATTTAAATATAATCGTTAGTTTGTTTGATAATATCTAAATTTAAAACAATTAGTATTAAATTTCACAGTTCTAGATCCATTTATATCAGTATTCAGCATTTTTGTAATAAGCAAGCAGTTGGAATGGGGAAATGATGTCACCTGTCTGATAGACTTGAAATTATAACAGAATACTCGTTCGAATCGATTTTAATATGAACACGTGCCAAATATAATAAACTTGTTATTGATTCCATTCTATAATATTTTACTTCTTTTACGTTAAATAAATCAGACAGTCGGGTTTTATGAACTTAATAAATAAAAAGAATACATAGGATTTTCATAATTAAGAATCGTCGAATATACATACAATATACCAGATACTGTAACCAGCACACATGCGGCTGGACTTGATTCGCCCGTATTTCGTTGCTGTAAGGGTGAATTTCGTATCAAACCGCATGTGCTGGCTTCTGTACATACATTTATTCTTTACAATTCAAGACCCATAGACAGTGCCTTGAACTCCTTACTGCATTACGCAATCTATACGAAGACAGACATAAGTCGTTTGCGATTTCGTGATGGGAATCACAAGAACCACGCTCCAATAAGCCAATGGTTTGCTAACAGTACTGTCACTTGAATCATTGCAGTGAGTTCGATACCAACCTTTAAAACAATGACAATTAGTACTGCTGTCCACCCAACCAAACGATGAGGCCCAAATGTCTCGGCGTGTTGCCAAACTGAATTAGGTCAGCTTTAAAAATATGGATGATAGGTATATTGTTTTGTTTGAAATACTTATTGGAATGCTATCATTTCAACACTATTATTATTTAATTATAAAACAGCATTACATTACATTTACGAAAAACTGCTTTGCTTTTTGCATTAGTCACGCAAAACTGCTTTTAGCAGTTTGACTGCAGATAAAAGTGTCTTATTAAACCAACAAATGTAACACTAAGGTACGTAATTTTAAACAGTGCACATGTTTTCTTTTATGGAAGAGTATCTAATAAGTATTTTTTAAGAACAGTTTTAAACTTAAACTTACTTTTCTCGTCGAATATCCTCTGGTAAACTGTTTAAAATAAAAGGCAACCTTTTTTTAATGTTCTATCTCCTCATATTTACCAGCAGACGATATCCTATTCTATAGCATATCGAAACACTATCACCTATAACACTATAAAACACCTATCGAATATGACAATCCTTAAAAATAAATATTCTGACTTAGAAATAAATCTTTTGCATTCATAATACTCAAACAACCAGTTTATAGCTGAAGAGAACAATAACTAAACACAATAATGTACAAAAAGTCATCGAAGTAAACCGCGTGAAATACCGTATGTAGCCTATCACCGAGTGAAATATAGTGTTGGTTGACAAATTCAATTCCACCAATAACATCTGAAGCCTATTAATATTAAATTGTAACCATAAATTAGAAAGTGCATGTTTCAAATCGATTTTTCGCACTGGGTATCACAACATCTTTTCTGGGTGACGATAATTATTGATTTCAATTTTGTATTCGCGTGACAAATCGTGTTCTAATCGTCACCAAATATTAAATGGCGCGTGCAGATGAATAAGTGAATATGTCCTGCGATTGGTTTCTGCACATACACAACGCATAAAACTACCTTTAGCAAAGCATTTGGGTTAAGATATGCGTCTAAATTATGAAATAACAATTTTTGTTTCGTAGTGCATAAGTGACAGGTTACCAGGCTGTCGCGTACATGGGAACGGGAACTGCACCCGAATCCCTTAGTCAAATGCAAAGGATACTCATAGGGAAAACATTATAGTCAAATTCTAATTAACTGAACTAAGTGGTGTAAATATCCTTTTAAAAATAAATATTATATATATTTTGACTTTGACTTTGGGATCACACGGCGAACATTAACTTAGATTAATTCATATAAACATATTGTAATAAATAATTAAGAAGAAAAATTTAAAAACCCAGCTATTGTAATATTCTAGTTAGACTAAAAATTAATAATATCCAAAGGACTATTTATACTTTAGTAGAATATTATACCAATCGATTGAAATAGAGACAAATCGAAACGAATCAATTCATCGGTTGCATATTGTTTCCGAACGGATAATGAAACGCCTGATTCTGATCTAGTTTTTAATTAGCCAGCGCAAGGTCGGCAATAATATCATCCGTGAAATTCTAATTGATTGAGGCCATTTCAAAGATTTTAATTATTGAAATGATTACGTATAGATTATTAGGTAAAGACAATTATTATTCCAATAAGTATGCAAATAAGAAGGAAAGATTAATTAAGATCATAAAACTTGAAGAGGATGCCTTTAAACTGAAATAATGCAGATGATGAAACTATTTAAAATACTTCAATTAACTAGGCAGATTAAATTTATTAAAATGAAAGGAAAACGATTAAAATTTACATAATGTTTTGAAATAACAGTTTTCTTATTTCTGTATAAACGATGAAATAATGGGTGTTACGGATACACTCAGAAACTAAACCCTTCGCCGTGTGCGGTCCACACGCAAAAGTATGACATATAACCTGTTACCTCCTTTCCAGATTTTCAATTAAGTTTTGTCTTTTACGCCATCAATTCACCATCAACCTGAACCACTAAGAATTAAAGCCACACTTGAGAGGGCTATAAAAAGTAACCCGCTACCCGTGATTGACGATCACATTGGCCACAGATGTTGGCTGGTTACGTTTATAACAGTATTGCTTGGTCATTTTTAAAATTCAAAGTATTGGTGTATTCTGACATTGAAAACCGAAATATTGATTAAAAAATGATAGTTATTATTTTCGAAATATACCGAAAGTTTTTATTACTTCTTTAGTATATAGATAGCGTCTTCTGCTGAATGATGTTACCTGATACGACATGGAAACGAAAGCTATAGAAGGAAAAGAAAGAGAGGACGACCAAGAAGAACGTACCTAAATGGACCAAATAAAGTAAGGGATAGATGCAGTGACAAATCAGAAGGTCAAACAAAGTACGGAGAATAGAATGGAATGGCTAAGACTTCACCGACAAGAGCATAGCTCTTCAGTTAAATGATGAGTAAAATAGCTCGTTTGCTACAAATATAATAATTGTTCGTGTTACGTCAAGTTTAGTACAGATGTAATTAAACGCCGAATTCAACCTTCAAGGAAATACACCGGCTCAACACTTCTTCTTATTCATACAGATAATGTACTGGTACAAAAATAACAGAATTTTTCTACAGTGGCTGGACTGACTGACGCATGACTTACAAAAACGTGTGAACCGTGTCTGCTAGACTGCTCCAATTATTGCGTAATTCTGGAAACACGAATGGAACTGTACTGAGAGCAATTGTAGTAAATGAGTGTGGTTACAGAGATTCACTTGTTTGAAGAAGCGGCTGTTTACGCGAAGGACTTTCGACATGTTTTGCGAAACGCAGATTATGTGGTCTGATGGATTCAACCTAACAAAACTGCCAATACTATATATAAAACGATTATGTATGAATATACTGCACTGGCTACTTATGATAAGTCGTATAAGGGCAAATTAAATTATAATGTAAAGATATTCACAATTTAATGATCAAATAAGCTTTAACCAAAGGTCACGTAAGTTATTGATGCCTCTATAAACAATACTTTACCATGTAAGTCCATAGGTAAACACGCTATTGTAAAACACATCTTCAAACCATTGTAAATGACTTAAGCGAGTCCATTGTCTTCATAACTCACGATCTAGTTGATACAATACTCTAGTTTAGCGACAATGTTTAACCCTTCCGCTGCTCTGCCACGGTCACACGGACTCGAATTATATTCCAATTTGGAGCAAATTCAAATTGCGGTAGTGCACGCGAACGGAAAACGTTCAACGGAAAAAGATATTTGGGCTGAGTTTCGTAACATCGTATAATAAATCATTTCTACTAAGTGGAGTATTCTATGCTAACATGGGCCGGACTTGGAGAAGAATAACACGATGAAAGAAAAATATATAATATATACTCAGATCCGAATTACAATAATGAAATCTAAATGTAAATAATAACTTATTTCAAAATATACATTATATTAGCAGTTGGTACAGAATAGACTGAGATAACATTATCAAAATAGTCAAAACAGTAGAAGCATATCATAGTCCGTATCAAATAAATGTAATATGATATAATATATTAAGTATTAATGGAAATGGTTAAACCATGGTCCAAGAAAACAAGGTCTAACAAGAAGACCATGTGACTGACACAAGTCTACGTCATTTCTACGTCATTTTGCCTATTAATCCTTGTCGAATGCGTGTAATAGACAACGATGAACAGCGCAAAATGTCGTTGGCTTGTGTCAGTCACGTGGTCTTCTTGTTAGACCTTGTTTTCTTAGACCATGGGTAAAACTATTCACAAAGCTTCAGAAGGAGGATTGCACAAACGAATACCGAATACCGAATACCGAACCATAAATCACGAATCGCCGCAATCACTCCCTGCACCACTAATTTGTTTTTAAAGGTTTCTGGAAAGGTACTATCTGTGTGTGTAATCGCGCATTGTATGAGGACAATCGCACTAGCGACGCAGGCGCCGGCATTGTCCCTTCAAAGCCACCGTCTTTAAAGGAGCCGCTGCAATTTGTCAACCACTGCCTCTGTGAGGTTAAAAGAACAAAGGCGTTAATGGTTTCTGGTAAATTAAAGCAAAGCCATGAGCGAAGTAATAGCCTATATAAGAGCACAGACGGCTCGTGACAGAGTATAACGTTCTGTTTAGGTTTTGAACATTGAATATTTATAATGGACTTTTGTTTTTGTTAAGTCTTTTGAAAATATATCTTGGATGGAAAGCAGTAGAAATATTTTTACTGAATGATAATACATTATACAGATGAAGAATCGATGATGTCATCCCTAAATCTGTAGTCCCAACTAAGAAACACTAACATTTCAGACGACGAAGCAAAAGACCGTGACCTACTCATAAAATACTTTTAAATATATTTCAAATTGAATTTAAAAATAAATATTTATACTAATTTATAGTAACATATTGTAAAGACAAAACCAGTGAGTAGAAATGAAACTCTACTAAAGCGTTTGATGTAAAGCAATGTATGCATGGTTTTGAATGGTAAACCAATTTTGAAGCAGTCGCCGCAGCCAAGCGCGAGCGAATTACCATACAAACGCGTGCGCGAGCGCCTCTAGTTAATTAAGGACGCGGCGGGCGGACAAATTGACGCGCGGCTCTGTTTATGCTTCATTGGTTTCAATAGATTCTACTCTTATGAGAAAAAGGAAACCTTAGATGAACAAACTAGGAATTGGGAGATTAAAATCTTCAATGAATGGAAGCTATGGATCTGAGATTGGACACGAAACCTATGATTCAGGGCTTCGAAGGAACCTAGATGGCGTTTTGCAGGGATATGTGAGAGACAAGGTAATAAATCATACTTGAGTAGTGGTACTATACATTATACTTCTATGACTTTTGAGTCAAACCAAAGTCAACGAGTGATTTTGAGTTCACTGACTGACGTCGATATATTGTCCCATGAAATATTAAAAATATAGACTGATATTTAGCGCAAATACTAGGTAATAAAAAAAGATATTTGGTATGAGCACGAGAGACTTTGTGAAAAAATTAAAAACTAAGAGTGCGCAGTATTGTGAATACGACAAGAACAGATTCGTAATGAGCGATTAACGGTGAATACGCAAATCGATTTATCATTTAAAGATTCGCATCAAATACAAGTCAAGTAAGGAACTTTGCAACACAATCAGTTGATGCGGTAGACCAATTTCGTCTATGGTCATTTTACGCCAGTTGGGTTTGCTTGCCCAATGTTCGTTTGATCGCTACAGACCCAAACGCCATGACGGACTGTTCTTTTGAACTTAACCTGGCTTTGTTTTATGTTGTAAAACTTGAATTTTTAAGCATTATATTAATCACTAGCTTTCCGCCGCGGCTCCGCCCGCGTTAACAGTTTTTTCCGTGAGAATGAGACATTTCCCCGCGGTAAATAGTAGCCTATGTTACTAAGGGTGAATGTAGCTTTGTAATGTTGAAAGAATTTTTGATATCGGTTCAGCAGTGTTTGAGTTTAGTCATTACGAACATACACACACTCACAAAAATCAAATCTTTCCTCTTTATAAAATAGTATGAAGTATAATGACCAAAAATTTTAAATTTTTGACATGTGGAAAATCTTGTATTGGTGTTGTTTAATTGAGCCATAATATTATCAGAATAAAAAAGGCAGTAGAGTACGAGAATGAAAATAAATAAATAAATAAATGATGAAAATCTAGTAATTGGTAATACTGCAACCAATATGGATCAGAAAATGAACCTACTATGAAAACTTACTTAAACCAGAGGAATATAAATTAATTTGAAGCATGTTTACGAAGCATGTTAACATGTAATTTATTATCATTATTACATCAGAAAAAACTCGACTATCCGTTGATCCAAGAAAGAGCTGAACTACGAATCCAGTATTTCCTCAAAACGTCCGGTTACATCAGTAACGCAATTTGAGGCAATGCAAGTGGAACAGAACGACAATGGATTGTGCAAAGCGGGATGGAAACTGTCGCAGGATGCTCTGACCCGGGCAACTCGTGGTTTGACAATAATAAGTGTATTGCCTGTGACATTGGCCCAGATTCAAACGTAATAGTTAAATTTTAATGCGACAAGTAAAGTCTTTTAAGTTCTAGACTTTGTAGACTATTAATGGTTTAGATTAGAATCTTCTAAACCTTAGATATAAAGGTTATAGTACCTAATCGAATATCTTGATCCAATCATAATATAATCAAAGGAATCAGATGACTTCAACATTTTACCAACACCGATAAAAAAATAATATATTGGACCAAGGTATTTGACTTTTAAAATGCAACCCTTTTCCTTATTTAGTGTAAACATTTTTTGTAGGTGGGGTCGCCGGTACATTGAATATGATAAAAAGATATCACTGAATATCACTGATTATTCTTACAAATAACAGGCCTTGAGCATGAAATACACTTAAAGGCACTTTAGAAATTATGAAATGTACTTTAAAATTAATGAAACAGACAAACAGATAGAAAGTGAAGATCTGGCAATGAAATAAATTTGAAAAAATATAGTCATTGCACTATAATAAAGATATGATTTGATTTGATAGAGTGTGCTCAAAATGACCATTTTTCAAAAATATTGGAAATAACTCTCTATTTTCGCTAACTTTACACTTATTTATCAGGGATAGAATAAAAGTATAAAAATTAAGTGCGTATTATAATTTTTAAAGCTGTAAATGTTCTATGAGAACGATGTTCCATAGTGGTCTATTATAATGTATCCACTTGACCGTATTCATTATTAAGTAAATCAATTTGTAGAAAACTCGACTAATTATAAGTGGCAGAAATTAATTGGTATTTAACTAATAAAACTAGTGCTATTTGCAAAGAAAAAATACTCTCCGGAACAATAAAATGTTGATTGATTTAGCGAACCGTATCTCCCGGACACTCGGCCGATAGCAAACCAGAAATTTACACACAGATATATTTTACAAACTCTTAACATGAAAGAAATAAGGTATATATTACTAAAAATTGATGCAAGAAATGAGTGGTACAGATTACAATACAACCACTCATAATAATGATTAGAATCACACGATTTATCTGTACATTTGAATAATATTTGCTCTCAATTATAAGTACTATTTCCTTTTCTATTTAAATTTTATTTTTGTTCAATCAGCCGGGAAACAAGAACTAAAACATTTTTTAACTAATCAGTTCGTTATTTTAAGTCCATGACTGAAATTTAAGTAGTCTAATTCTCATCAGTATCTGCTTTGAGTTCTATATTAAAAATGCGAAAGTAATCCAGTCTGTCTATTTAGGTTAATTTTAACAAGGGAAATTATCAATGCACTTTTTAAAACTTTCACTTTACTTTATGTTTGCCCATAGCAGCCACCCGCAAGTTCTCTTCAGTCGTCCCGTGATCATGATGCGTGCAACTGCATCGAAATATCGGGCACTCACACAAAATAAATATCCCGTTTTAAATCTTAATAATTATCAATGCTACTGAAAATAATAAAACCTTTGTCAACTCTTAGAGCGTTCATAACTTCAGCCAGTAAACGTCCGCTGCTGGACAAAGGCCTCCCCCAAAGATCTCCACAACGAGCGGTAGGTACTGCGCTGCCCGCATACAGCGGCTTCCCGCGACCAAGTCCGGTGAAACATGATTGGTCGTACTTTTTCGACACAAGCATAAACAATTTAAAAAACGTATATCCGCGACCCTCACCAGATTGCTAGTTTTTTTTTGTTGACCTATGCTTGTGTCGTAGAAGTTTGACGTATTAAGCTTCACGAAGTATTAATAGGCTAAGAAATAAATGCAATATTTTCTAGTATTAACTTACTTTACACCCTTCACAGGTAAACGCTCCAAAGTGAAACCCCGCCGCCGGCTCCCCGCAAACTTTACACTTTTGGTTCATCTGAAACAGAAAAACAACATTTGATACAATTATTTAACTTCGAAAGCTATTTAATACCTACTAGGTTTAACATGTTATATGGAAAAGAAGATAGTTTTAAATACTATACGAATAGATTTTACTGCATTAAAGGACATATTCAGTTACCTTATTTTATTATTATAACCATACCAAACTATTTATTTTTTTCATTATAATTTAAGAAATACATTTTTGTTTTGAATGAATTACGTAAGTCCTTCGCGTACAAATCTTAAGCTGAGATAGGAACCTTCCTTAAAAGATTTTGATGGTTAGAGAATAATTTAGCCACATTTATTATTGACACAAAATTTTAAAAACGTTAATAGAAAAAAGCATAGAAAAAAGTATACCAATTAGAGATCTAGAAAACGCGCACGAACTAGCAAAAACTAACCAAGATTGTCGTTGTTATCGATCGATACACTCGTAAATATTAAACCACAATGAAACTGAAAGGCCGCCTCAGAAACCCAATTCAGTGTTAATATGCCGTGACGAGAGCGGCCTATTCCAATCAGTCATTTAGTTGTTAATTTCGAGGACCACGGTGCATGTTATTGGTTGCATTCGTGGTCGCGATAAATCGGTTTGTGTATCGATTAAGTTCCGATGTATCGATTAAAATTATTTCGCGCGCGGACGCGGCGGTGATTTGAACTCGCGTTCTATTAGATTAAACACTTTTTAAAACTCTGGCAGCTGCGTAGTTTTGTTTTATTTATTTTTTAATGGCCAGTATCTTAATTTGAAATCCTATTCCAATTTATTTCAATTTAGCGAACATGCACTCTTTAATAAATGTTTAGTTAGAATTCATACTTATAATAGGTGATCTTTATTTAGGTATAGTGTAAAATGCAATGAAATAAAATGCAAACCCAGTTTACATTTATTTTTATGACAACATTAAATAACACGATTACTTAGTTTAATACATTGAAAAATAATATAACTGAATTGTTGGAAGATCATGCTTTAATTGAAGAGCTACATTATGTTTCGAGATGGGCAGAGAAGGTGTTCATTAAGCCCCGTTTGACGTTTTATTTTTAAAATTTTACTTTTTAAATATGTAAATAAGCCACAGGTTGTGTTTATCATGCCGATTACAATCGGAGATATATCGGAATCGGAGTTATGAAGGAAAACATTTTTGGGCATACCTCTGTGGCAGTTAAAGTGTTTTATGGCTGTAAAGATTTCATAAAAATAATATAACCGATATGTTCATACAATTTATCATAATGACGGGTAATTGCGTCATAATTTTGAACTTTTCTTTGTTTTTCGCAGTAAGATGATTTACACAAATAGGTTTAAAGGTCTTTGTGACAATCGAAGTGTGAATAAGTAAATACGAAACAATGGTTCATATTGTGACACCAATATCGCAAAAATATATCTTTTGCGTCAATGTAATGAAGTTATATTTGTCCTACGTAAATTATTGTCGTAAGCATCAGCCGCTTAACTACTAGATAGTATAGAATACTTTTTGATTCCCTAAACTTTTTTGAGATCAATTATGATGATACCAACTTTACTAACAAGCAATATATTATTCAGAAAGTATCCTCACTTATAAAACTAATTTTAAAGAGATTTGCCAGAGTATACACGAACTACAAACCATACTTGTAAATAAATTCAAAACCAACGACCCACCTATAAAGGGCGCACAGAAAACAATATATTTAAACATTTATTTTGTACAAAAAGAAGCCTTATTACAATGGTACAAGCCCTACCATGAAACAGTTAATCGTGCTCAAGATACAGGTGCGCCGCGTTGACATCTCCTTGTAGCTGTTGTAGCGCTCCCAAAGGAACGCGTATTTACAAAGTAAGTCTTGAGCTAGCTCTGTATTTCGCGGGTTACCAACCCAACATCACATTTATATCACAACACATTAGTTATAAGAGTTTAGAGATCTGACTACACCTGATTACCACCTTACACGCAAGTAAATAATATTCAAATTTCATACAATCAATCTACTAAAATTTCTGAGTTTATCGTATATTTCAAACTAGATATCTGCCTAGCGGCTACGCCCGCGTTAAGTTTTTCCCGTGGAAATGAGGAAATTTATCCTATGTTACTGTTCTATCTTAACTTATACAAAATTTTGGTTTGAGAGCCTATTCAACGCAAACAAACAAACAAACAACAACAATAAATATCTTTCTTCTTTATATATAATATTAGTACAGATAATCTGAAGTCAATACTGTATTACGATATACAAACAGTATAATATGTAGTAGTAACAAACAAGGCGGTTTTACATCTCGCATCCCGCACATCTAGTAAATCACGCAGCGTGAGTTCAGCTGCGCTTCTTATCGGCTCACTCATCACTCGTTCTAAATTAGATCGGTCTGATTCTGCGCCGAGACGCAGCCCGATTTGTCGGGACTTTTATAGCGACAATATGTTTGGAACGAGTATCAAAATATGCGTGTTTTGCGAGGAATTATAGTCTTTATGTTTTCTGATAATGCTATAGTTTGGACCTGAATTTGATAACACTACCGGAGCCAACAAGCGGAGCAATATTGTAGACGTTCTTCAAGTAATTTAATTATACTTATTTGAATATAAAACGCAATTTATTATTCAGTCGGTTTGCATATTAAGTTTCAAAGAACACGGGTTGACAGATGGTTTCTTCAAAGACAAAGCACCCAATATCTGGAGTCGGAAAAGAAATTCATTATACAGTTTATTGACCTTTAAGACGACGCCAAAAAAATCTTCTGCGATTTTGCATGGCGGCACTTGATCCGAAAATATTCTTTCAGTGAAGAAGATGCATCGTAACTGTAACGGCGACAAATGATTTTTAAGTTCATTGCGGGCTTCGTGAAACTTTGAAATTTGATGGGAATGTTCAAAAGGATCATGTGGTTGGAAATATTGTACCTTTATTTCTATACTTACCGAAACAAATACCTTAGAATACGTAAAATTCGAGGAGCATTTTCTAGCCTTTTTAGTTAGATAAAGCTAAATAGTTACACCTTCCTATTCCAGTTAAGATCCCAGAAATACTTCTTTCGATTAATTCTCTTTCGTCCTATTTGCTCGCAGAATGATCTTAATCTTGTCATCTCAAAACAGGCTACAAATGAGAGCAAAAACCAGCGATGAACATATAATTGTAAGTGGTTGCTCCATCAGGGCATTAAGACTTTTTTAGTGCAAAATCAACGCGTACTCGAGCACATGACACGACTCAACAGATCGATTCATTTCCTTAATTAATTTGTCAGCCATCTTTTTTTGTTTTGACCCAAATTCCTTTTGGACAAACCCCACCATATTTCAACCTCGCTGTTTTCAGTTATTTTTTAAATTGGTTTTGTAAATGAGAACATAATGTGACGAATCGCACGGAATAGATTGTGGTAAGTAGTGAAGTTACAAGTAATTATTGTTTTTTATTGATTTATTATTTCTTGCATTGGGTTTATCAGAATACAAGCAACATTACGATATAAAAAATACAGGTACTAACTAAAAACATATATCGCAACAAAAATAATAATTCGAAAAATTTAGACTAGTAAATCTTAACACGGAAAAATGAAATACTCTATACTATTTCCTCAATGGTTGTGGTTTAAAGTTTAGAAGAAAAAATGAGAATTTGAATAGGACTGTTTTAATCACTGTAGAAATTAGTTAAAAACCTGCATTCTCATTGAAAATGATTGAAACATATCAGAATATCGTTTAAAATAACTGCATCATCTTAATTTGTTCCCAAACGTGGTTGATATACTCTGACTACCCTAAAAAGGCTGTCATTCGTGGTCGATATATCTTCGGACCCATCTTACGATACCGATTACCATATTAACTGCATCGTACATCGACGACATGTAGATTACACGATTACACGCCTGATTTAATCATGATTTAGTCGAGATTTCATCATGTTTTAATGCGATTTATTTCTGAGTTAAGAGATCATTTTTTATTAGTTGGGTATGTATGTTGGAATTTTATTAGGGTTGCTATACATACTAATGTTATAAATGCGAAAGTGTGTTTTTTGTTTGTCCTTAATTCACGCCCTAACTAAGCAACCAATCGACCTAATTTTCGGCAAAGAGTTAGTTGAAAGGATGGAGCGTAACATAGGCAACTTTTTACCGCGGGAAAATGTCTCATTCCCACAGGAAAACGTTTAACGCGGGCGGAGCCGCGGGGCTGACAGCTATTACATACAAGTGTAAAAGAATCAGTCAAGTGGCATTTCGCACTATCCAAGGAAATAATATAACATCCTTAGTACTACCTAGTACTTATAACATCCTTAAAGCGGAAAAAATTTAGAAAAAACCCTTTTATACGTTTTTCTTCTAGCTGTAGTATCATCTTTCGTTCGAGATGATTAAATTATATTTTATGTCTACCTGCGGTTAAAAAATTACACGTTATTTTATTCAAAAAAGCAGTGTCCAAAATAAGTTATAAGAGCCATCCATCATTCATATATTCATCAATCCTTAAACATATTATGATCTCACGAGATAGATTATAATCTAACAGTAGGTATTACCAATATTTCTATGAATGATGACATACTGGTAAGCATACAAGAATAGCGTTTTAAAAATATGTCCGGTGCAATTCACCTCAGCATACGTCATCGAAATACAAGTACAACCAAATAACCAATCAGGTTAACCCTTTGGCGGCTCGAAATTAAAATGGTTCCGTGTGAACGCAGTCTGTCATTTGCCGCCCGCCATACGCCATTATTGAGTGGTCTATGCTTACAAGCTGTACTCGTGGGAACTCTCATAGGTTAGGTTAGGTTACCGACACTTGGAACATGCTTGGAACACGTGATGGATTTTTAAATTTGGAAGTTTTAGTGCTTTTTGCGATTTTTCAACCAGTTTTTTCCTAATTTAAAAATTATGAATTACCACATAAAAAAGAAAAATCTGATGAAAGACAAGTTGGATAGACCGAAACAGTAGGTACTAAAATATTTCCCTGCTTTTTCTCAAATAAAAATTTCAGGGGTGAAAGTTACGATCTCTGTCACATTTATACTCATACCAAGTTGTTTTAATTGAGATGAAAAAGATTCTAATTCGTTACTCAAGACTCTACATTTGATTATAATTATCAATTAGGTCATTCTATCATAATATCAAGTCCAACCCGTGGGAATCTAAACTCAAGGGGAAGCGTAGAGGTTAACAGGTGAAACATAAAACATTTTGCAATGCATTAAATCCGCCTTTCATCGCTGCATATGCAAGCTTAATAACCAGGTGACTTTAAACACAGCAAGCCATGTATGACGTTGATGGTGTAAGGAATGTACGATTCGTCGTTTTCTGTCCAAGGTTGCGAGAAAGCTTTACAGCAATTGGGCGTTCTACAAATCGACAAGTGATCATAAGTTAGAGGTTAGCTTCGCGAGTGAACTCTAGCCTTGTTCTCTGTAACTAATACTGATTAATTTTAGTTCCTGTACAAGCTTTAAGACTTCAATGAGCAAGAGTCCAAGATGATTTTGTACTACAAACGTCAGTAAAAAAAAGCATAGATTATCTTACTTGAAACATTGCCGTTTCGAAAAGACTTTGAAGTGCTTACTTCTAAAAGACACCAACTCCACTTATCTATATTTTGACATTTAGCATCACTAGTATTATAACAGAAATCGTAAAACTATTAAATGCAACATTCTAAGATTACAACATAACGTCTGCAGATTGATATAGGTAGGTACATGGCGTATCATAGCATTGCAATATCAGGGTTCATATTCAGTTCAGTTGGCAAAGATGCGATATTTTGACGTTCACCTGCCCTGAACCCGTGCGGTCTAGCCTAGCAGACGACGGACCTATTCTGTTACTGCTGCGAAAATATAAATAATAGTTTTATATCTCTTTTCATCTATTCAGGCATATCACGTCAAATCCTCGACTATTTATTTCAGTGTTGTACCTACAATTTAGTCTTTACTGTGATATTTAAGTATTTTTTTATTTTACAGTATTATCACTGTAATTCAATCGATTTATCTTAATTTACTTTAGTTTTACTGAAACGTTTCATATTTGATATGACAAATATTGGAATAAAAAATTTACAAGTTCAGCAATGTTAATGCACTAATCCATTTCAGCTTTATAAAACAGTGGGCGATTTATAATAGGTTGAAAACGATTTTGGCAAATGTCGTGAGGATTGTTGAAGTGTCTATATTAAATTGTTGACTCAAATCCATTATTTTGTTCTTGGGTTATTGGAATCAGTTATGCTACAACAAAAATATAGCAAAAGGCAATATTTCGCACACATTCCGAATAGGCTTGGCGAGCGGCGATGTTCCGAGTTCTCACAAAATACGAGTCCGGAGTGTTCCGTAAGTGAGCGCGACCAATGTGTAATGGCGCGGGAACTGACCCGCTAATACCGCGGGCAAAAACAACCCACCATTTCTTTTTGAAATAAGAATTCCAGCTTTACTTTTAAGAACTATTTTGATTTTTCGAAATATAGGAGCTGAGTGAGTTTAGAAAAGGAATGCCTGTTCTGAATTTTATTTCTTTTTTCAAAAAGAAGGGGTTTGACATTTTAAGAAAAGGAATACCTGTTCTGAGTTTTGTGATTTATTAACTTATTTATGATTTTATTTAGTATCATTAAACAGTGTACGTCAGAAGAAAATGTAATAAGCAATAAATCATAAATTAAAAAGAAAACTAAGTTTTAGTCGACTTTATGAACAGGAAGTAAAGGAATTTGATAAATATTCAATATTGAGTAAGAGATTATTAAATAATAAAAACAAAAACTGTGCAATGCAAAAACATTATGGCGAACCTTATACATTTCTAAATGACTAATGCTGCATCAAAATTTGAATTAAAAGCATTTTGAGAGAAACACCTTTCAAAGCACATTTGTATTTCATATCTAAAACCTTAAAACATTTCAAAATTATAATCTAGATGGAACTAATATATTTTGCAAACGCTACAGCCGCGATCTCTTGATTTCATTTTGATAGGCGATAATTTGTTATGCCCTTGCAGTTTTGCTTTATACTCCATATTTTACTTTATACAATCATACTTTACATATTGTAGATGTAATAAGAATTAGTTGCACTATATTTCATTAGTAACGCCTACTTCTTTTTTAACTCAACGAGGTGATATCCATAGCTACCTATTGCAATTTGATACAAATTGCAAAGGTTTTTTAACGGGACCGAATTGGTTAACTAAATGTTTTTTTACATTATTTTATTCAAACTGCATTCTATTTCTGCGTATAGTCATAGAGTATAGTCGTATAAAATTATTAGCACAAGATGGTGTTATATAAATGTAAGATATTAAACTTCTTCTGCTATAAGCAGATATGTTTTCTTATATTAATTTGCAATTATCAGGTATTTTATGTCTCACTTCGTTAATTACCGTTGTATTTTAATCTATTTGAATAACTATAATGCGTTTCCCGCCACCATTTAAACTATAAACCAGATCTTAATATCTAAATAATTAAGGACACCTCTTACCAACTCCACAGATGCGACCATATCTATAAAGTTTATTTTATCACCTTGTGGCGAGACTGGACTATCTTGACTTATGCTGTTTTACCTTATAAGTGGAATTTATTCCTAGATTATGATGTTTTTCTTCACCCCTTTATCGTACGTGTACGATTGTTGTCGAATACCAGTAACTTTGCTGGTACTAGTCTTTGATGTAGCTAGTTTGGCAAGAGATCACAGAAAAAAAAAACAGCGCCTAATATTCATTATGGAACTATTATTAATATTATTCATACTAGCTTACTACCGCGACTCCGCCCGCGTTAACAGTTTTTTTCCGTGGGAATGAGGCACTTTCCCGCGGTAAAAGGTAGCCTATGTTTCTCAGGGTAAATGTAGCTTTCTAATGATGATAGAATTTTTGAAATCGGTTTAGTAGTTTTTGAGTTTATTCATTACAAAGATACACACAAAAATACAAATCTTTCCTCTTTAACATATTAGTATGATTTATGATTGATTAGTTAGTACTTTGTGCGACAAATACAAAGTTCAAAATAAACAGTATTTTCATGTGCAATATTATTAAAATCATTGCCGCGTAAGTACGCGTTTTATGTTTTACTGTACTTACATAAATTAATTTAAAACCCCATTTTGTGCACGACGGGTATCGAACTGTCCTGAACTCATTTGGGATGACTCCGACTATGCCACCAACGCTATTACGGTTAATCTTAATTTAAACTTATACCTGTACATTTATTGAATGGGTCTAGGTATGCCTTTAATTGGATTGCCTCAGATGATTCTTCATTTTAATTGGGTATTTATTCAATACTAGCGTTATCTCCCGGGTTCGCTCGGCACATTTATAACAGTAATTATGTCGAATGGCATTAAGGGTATTCGAGAGCAAAGGTATTAAGGCAGAATACTTGTAGAGATGCCTATACTATTACGAGTTTTGTTCTGTTACTATTAAAAAGATTGTATAGTTTGTCTCATTTTGACGTTAGAAGCTTGTCTAAAAAACTCTTAAAAGATGTTTTAGGCATCGCGAGTTTAACTTATAAGTTACCTTTTAGGTTACGTTAGTATTACCTACCTACGTAGTAAGATTCTTACCTAAGAAGTAAGAGTTACTATTTTAAGTTTCCAAAATTATTTTTTTACTATTTTTTAATAGTAAGCATATCCTGGTATCAGAATTTTCAAGCCATCTAATGCTTCTCTATCATACTATTATTATAAAGAGGAAAGATTTGTATTTTTGTGTGTATGTTTGTAATGAATAAACTCAAAAACTACTGAACCGATTTCAAAAATTCTTTTACCATTAGAAAGCTACATTCACCCTGAGTAACATAGGCTACCTTTTACCGCGGGAAAATGCCTCAATTCCACGGGAAAAACTGTTAACGCGGGCGGAGCCGCGGCGGAAGGCTAGTTAAGTATATTCTAAATGTAATAAAATATAACAATAAAGTCTATATAGGTACACAAACAAATGTCCAAAAAGTTCACACAAATGACCCCCCTATTATCTCAGGTCTTACACACCCACATGACATGGTTCATCTTTATCCGTAAAATTACCATTAAAATAGCTCCGTGTCTTATACAGACCTGAGGCTGGGCACGTATCTGAGTCATTAACTGCGTCTGTACACGACCCGATGACCCGTAAGAACCTAACACCAAGAAAATAGAGGGTGTAGAAGTAAATATCATTTATTTTTTTTGAATTGACCTATGCTTGAGTCGAAAAGGTACGACGGATCAAGCTTCACCGGACTTAAAAGTAAATCTCATGTATGTATTTAATAGAATTTACTGAGATTGTTTTTGTCGACTTGTATACTTAACTGCTTCCTATTTTAATTCCAATTTATTTATAGTTTTTTGGGCTTAATACAATTAGTACATAGGTTATCAATTTTAAAAGTACTAGGCCGAGGTCCGAGCCTATTTCTAGCGGCCGTTTTTAACTTACGAAGGTTAGCTTTATTTATTTATTCTGTAGCTTTGTACTCATTCTTTTAATATGCCGGGAAGATTGGTTGAAACTTTGGCTTTGCGATTGCGACATAAGACAAGATCAATGAAAAATCACCCCTGACAAGCTCCCAATCGATATCAAACTTCATTGCTATCTCGCATTTCGATGTATATCGCGTAGAGTAAACTTATCTGAAATAATATGAGATCCCATGTCGGCGTGAGGTGTTTATGTGTGCGTAGCTAAGCGAGACTCTATGTATGGTGTTCAATATCTGTACCCTACTTTATCTGTGCTAACACTAACACCTAGACGTTCACAGGGCTATACTGAATAGAATATGGATGAAATGTGAATGTATCGTTATGTTGATGTGTTCCGGGTTCAATCCCTGGGAATGGAGAGTACTTGATTCAAGAAGTTCAAATTTATGCATAAGATGAGGGTCATAAGGTCAACGAACGACCTCCAAACCCTATTGTATATTGAGGAGATGGAATTAATATCACTACAAGGATTAAAGTAAATTTAATTCTAAAACTAGTGTCTAAAAACTCCGAACGTGGTGATTCAAAATTAAATGCGATCTTTATTATTTAACAAATATAATACTCTCAACCACAAGCACATTAAAAAAAGGAATGTCTAATATTCTGTGGCATAAGCTTGTCTATTTATTTACACTACATGAAAAATTATGGCCAGCAATATTAAAAAAAAAGTTTCCATTTTTTGATATCGAAAAAATATAAGCACGTTCTTATTTTGAATTTAAATTCATCACCATCGTTGGCTGCAGGCGCACGCCTTGTCATAGCCAGTTACAAAAGTAGAATGAAAAAAAAAAAGACCGTAGCGCGGTAGCACGCGTTCAATTTAACAGCTCGCTTGGAACCGACAACCGTGAACTATATTCATTACACGTGTTTTTATAACCACTTAATTAATTGTACTTACTATGGTATTTTTTACAGCCTAGTTTATTATGCGATAATGTGACAGAGATTTGTTCGGTTTTTATCATGGTTGGATGTCGACAAGTTCTTAGCTTCTTTGCATTCAATAACATTTAATAGAAGTTTCAACGGTTTTACTTTTTGAAATAAGTCGGTATATTTAAAAACTTTTCTGTTAGTACTTAGTTAATAATATTAAATAGTTAATTTTCTATTTTAATATTAATAAATTTAATAAAAAAAAACGTGACTGATATGATAAGAAAAACATTATATGAATGCCAAAAATTTATCAATGAAAAAAGAAACACGGAGGCATGTGCTTCTCCGAAAAAAGATACCATTATAATTTCACAACAATTACTCATTCAAAAATTGTCATACGAAAAGGGCATTCGATCTTTAAATTCCGTTACTCGATCGAATATGGATAAAAACGAATGATTTATTGTGGCCTAATCGATATAATTCATGCAATCAACCCCAGGACGTCTCGATCGCACGTTACATAATCGTGACACGCGATTTTTTGACAGCCCGTGACAAATTGTTGTGACAAAATATTTCAACAGTTGCATCAATTTCTGGGCAACCCTTATCGATGAATGTCGAGTTTTGCTTTAAATTTTATATTTTACTGTTCGGAACCATGTTTTTATCATCTAATCCAAACAATTTTAATTTCTGCAACTGCAAGACTAACTTTGCAACAAAGTAAAACGCAGGATCGAATGACTTTGCGTTCCTAATTCAAATTTCGGGATCGGAATGAACGAAATCGAAATACAGAAAAAGAATTTACTATAGTGAATGGTTCCTTTACATCGATTTGTAAAATGACTCAGCAAGTTCCAATAATATGCAGATGTATTAAAGATTTTAACATCTGTCGAGTTTAAACCTTTAGTTTTGAGAATTAGCATGAAACGTATGTCTTTTTTATTTTTTCAATAGAGATAATGGAAGCAAAATTGACTGATACAAGTTTACATTGAATTATTTTTGGGCTTGTATTGTGAGCCGATCGATTTGATCTGTGAGATCAATCGACTTTCATCGCGTTATTAGACATGGGCTTAAATAATAGGCCAGATTAGAGGTTTATTATGTTTGTTTTGGGGTTCAGTGTAATAGCTAGGTAGATGTTATTCAGATTTTTTTCGTACAAATTTTACATAAAGATTACAAAAGAAATATATAAGAAATAAATAAATGATTTTATTTTTACAGAGTTAGGAGACTTATTTATAAAGTAGCTCGTTCCGTGAAAAGTAAATTTGCCCAAAGATTTTATGATTTTAATGCCCCTCGTCTTTATACTTTTATAAATAATAAATTAAATATCAAAGATCTCCCTTTGCACCGAATTAAAAAGCCTATCATGGACTTGCTTTTTGGAATGAGTTTGACTGATCTAGAATCAATTCTCTATCTCTCTCTATCAATTATTAATCAATGCCTAGACACACTGTTGAAAAACACATAAATAAACAAACCAACAAACGGAAAAACTTTATAATAATATACTATACTATAATAATTGGATATGTATATATTTATGAAGTAGTGTGTATGTATTTATATATATGTTAGTAATGTATTGTGTTTATGTAGGTATAGATATACCCACACGGCAAATGTTGATCAGACGGGTTGTAGCATCAGTTAATTGTTGATCAGTTAGCAATTGTTGATCAAAACAGTTTTTGTTGATCTAATGTATAATTCGGCATACAAATGTGGCTCCAATTTGATCAACAATTGCTGACCCTCTAGCGACACAAATACGAACTATTCATTGCATTCTTTATACAAATCCGCTCCATCCATTGTTGATCTGATTCAAATGGACCAATCAGAGGTCACCTTTTGACACGATTGGTTGGTTTTGTTTTGCGCTGTTGCCACTTTGCTTCGCAATCTATACGCTATGATGAAAGCAAGAGAGTATTAAGTTAGGGCATGTACTCGTAGAGTAAGAGCTTGGTTCTCCATAAGCTTCGATAACTTTTTTATTACAACCTTTATATATTTTTTTCGTATGTAATCAAATCTTGCAAGTTACACTTTCTGGTTTTCGATTGAGTAAAATTATGACGACATGGAGCTGATCTAATGATGAAGATGGAAGGTGGTCATAGGAACTCCGTTATAATACGACATAACCCTTTGGGCTCGTATGATTCGTTTCGATAAGTACTTTGTCTGTAGATGGTATTCAGGGTCTGATGATGGAGCTGGAAGGTGCCCATGGGAAGTCCGTAATAAAATGACACAATCCCATCTAGCTTGGGCTCGTTTGATTAGTCTTGACGAGTACTTTGGTCCTAAATGGTATCCAGGGTCTGATGATGGAGCTGGAGGGTGGGCTATAGGAAATCCGTAATATAACGACACAATCTCATCGCATTTGGGCTCGTTTGATACAGGTGTCCGTATTGTCATATACAGCTGTCCATAGAACCCCTCGATTTACTCTAGTAGCTCAGGCTTAGATGACACGCAAAGTCTTCAGCTTCATCATTTGACTTTGCCCCATAGAAAGATCTCTTGCGAACACTTTAGAGTCTTTGTTATGCTCAATAGCTTCCTTACCCCCTGGCCACAGCTTCACGCGGCGGCGGCGGCGACCTGCGGCGCGAAACTTGCCAGAACATTAGTATTGTATCATTTTACTTTATTTTTGAGCACTTTGCATTACACGACTCAAAACATTACATTTACGTATTCTTAATCTTATTTGTGCTACATTACAGTGTTGAAGTCGTATTTTAAGTAAAATAAGATAAATGTTACGTTTTGCATAAAAATTGAACTTTTGAGCAATAGTTGAGTGATTTCATGCCTTTAAATCAATTCCTTAATTTCGGTAGTACCTATGGGTTACTGGCAACATTCCGCTGGTCGCAGGTCAAACTGTGGCCAGGCCCTTAATACGATCCATATTAAATTGGCGAATGTCACGACTCAGAGACTTTGAGATCTGTCTATTGAGCCGCCGGTAGCAGGAAGCATCATCGGCGGACTGCAAAACGATTTTCTGTTTTTCTTCCATGAACCTGAGCGTGGAATCCGAAATCTTTTTGGTTTGATTTGAGCGGCGGGTCTTAAAGAACTTGGACCCCGCTCTCCTAGATAATATCCATATGCAACCCCATCAGAGAAAAATAAGTTCGTTCCATTTGTTATGAATGTAAATTCTATTCGACGTCGAAAAGTGATTGTAAAATCTTACTTGGAAAAAACATATTTCATTTCATTTCATTTCATTTCAACAAGTGGAACAAGTTGGTCTGAAGATGAACATGCAGAAGACAAAAGTCATGTCGAACGCCCATGTAGTACCCACTCCAATAAAAGTTGGGGACTCCGCTCTCGAAGTTGTAGACCATTACATCTACCTGGGACAAACAGTCCAGCTAGGTAGATCTAACTTCGAAGTAGGTCAATTGTTGAATCTAACTTGAATGGGCAGCGTTCGCGACGCTGCGCAATATCTTTTCGTCCCAAATACCGCAGTGTCTTAAGTCTAAAGTCTTTGACCAATGTGTGTTGCCAGTGATGACTTACGGATCTGAGACGTGGTCGCTAACGATGGGCCTCATAAGAAGGCTTAAAGTCATCCAAAGAGCGTTGGAGAAGGCTATGCTTGGAGTTCCCTTGCGTGATCGAATTAGGAATGATGAGATCCGCAGGCGAACCAGAGTCACCGACAAAGCCGGAAGAATCGCCAAACTTAAGTGGCAATGAGCTGGGCACATTGCGCGTAGAACCGACGGCCGTTGGAGCAAAAAGGTTCTTGAATGGCGACCGCGCGCCGAAAGACGTAGTGTGGGCAGGCCCCCACGAGGTGGACCGACGATCTGGTGAGGGTCCTTGGGGGAGGCCTTTGTCCAGCAGTGGACGTCTTTCGGCTGAGATGATGATGATGATGATGAGGTGGATGAATGGTATGAGGGTCTATAAACATGTCATATTAATAATGTTGCGCCTCAGGGTACCAGGGCGAACCCTGTTGTACTGAAGCCCTCTTACCCCTACAATGGACTTCGGGGGGAAACTACGCCCTGGTAAATCCCGAATCATAAATATAAAAAAGTTAAAAGTATAGATATTTTTTATTAGATTTTATTACTTGTTCATAAAAGGAACTAAAAGGTGAAAATAAATTCTGACAAAAAAACGAGTATACTATTTTATACCTAGATACATTATGACCACATTTATTTTTTAATAGAAGCGTGTTATATAGGTATTTTGACGGCAAGAGAAGTAATAAAGGTGTAACGTGCTTTTATTTTTATTAGCCTTTTACAAACTTCAAGATATATCCAAGATAAAACTAACAAAGAAACATAAACAATAACAAAAAAAACTTTTTACTTCTTCAATTAAATTAAGTATCAGTTTTTTTAATCAAGTAGGTATTTTTAGTCTAAAAAAATAATAATATTCCTTGTACTAACTTACGCGATTTCTTCAGAAACATATTGAGGATAATTAAGCGCTCCTAGACGTTGGGACTTATAGTTTGCGATGTTGCCGTTCCGCAGCATCGGCGTAATTTTCGCGGCATTTGTTGATCTCCCAACGTTTATATTGATCAACAAAGTCGCACAAAGTGTAAAATAAATGGCGGTTACAAAATCAACAATTGCCGTGTGAGTTGGTGACGAGCTAGAGTGTTTGCGGCGTAGTTAGGCACTGGGTCGCAATGAGGGGAACTCTTATATTCGAAGTATATTGCGGTATTATCAAAATTAGTTAAGCTACAAGCCTCTAAAGGTGGATCAACATTTAATGCATATTTCAGCCTGATCAACTTTTGCCGTAAAGCGGACAATATATATATACATATGTATACGGCATCTATTTATATATTAACTTCACTCACACTAAAACATGCATGCAACAAAATGGAATGGCATACTGGATATGAATATAGGTAGGTACCTTTAAGTTGATTTTTTTCTTTGTTAGGTTATAAATTTTCTATCCATGTATATTAACTGCTAATTGCTTCATTAGAAAATTGTGAATTTACCTGGGGAAGGCCTGATGACCTATAATACAGGTTCCACCAAGTATAGGCATCAGCCCTCCACATTATAACTGTACATCTTACCTTGTGAACAACTTATATATTATGTGGTGTGGAAATAAATAAATAATAAATAAATAATAAATAAATATAAATAAAGTAGGTAATTTATTTGATTATTTTAATATATGTGGTTGTTAAACAAATATAAATATTGTTAATGTACCTAAACTTGTTATCATCACCATAGAGGTAGAATTATTTTTTGCTTTACATTCTATATCTATGATCATCACAATTTTAGCTAAATTTATGACCATTACAAGACTAACGAAAAACGATGGAAACTAATAAAAACGAAAAATCGACTAAAAAAAGAAAAAAATTAAACGAATATTATACAAAGCGTAAATGGCGGCTTAGAAATGGTATTAAGCCACTATCTCAAAGTATCTTTTATAAAACATGACAATTTCGTACAAAATACCTAGTAATGTGTAATTGAATTGTTTGTATAGGGAAGTATTCATTCTTATAAGTTACCGGATGTTCGTTTCTTTAAGTTAGTTAGATTGATGCGTTCACTTTCACATTGTATATTTTTGAATATCGACGGGGAAGATGCAAATACTCCTATCTTACACAGACTTAAATGGAAGATAGGAGTATTTGCTTCTTCCCTGTCGATATGTGGAAACAATAAGTACAGAACTATGAGACCAAACACGCTCTTGACCAGGAAACCCGATCTGACCTGTGACCCTCAAATCAAACCCCGATGATTGGTCAATATCAACACAATGCCACGTACAACCTCGGGGGATTGGTTCACGAACGTATACTCTTTATTCTTTAGTGAACCAAGCCCCTTGATATCAAGTCCGGTGAAGCTTGATTTGTCGTACCTTTTCGACACAAGCATAGGCCAATTCAAAAAAAAAAGACAAAAAAAAGCCCCTTGATATTATACACCGTGATATTTTACTGGTTGTTTTCCGCAACTAGTGGTAGTACTTATTAAACGAACAACTTTCCAAAGGGACCTAGGTTCATATAAACTTCAGTCATACATATGACCGGCCACTTTATATGTATGACAAGAAGAATTTTAATTTTAAGATTTCAACCTGTGTTCCTTATGAAATGTTGTTTAGTTGCATGAGCATTACTACTAAGTTGGATTAACAACCAGTTAAATTTCACGGTGCTGCTTAGCTGCTGTAATGACAAGAAATGTTACAAGATAGAAAGAGAAAAAAAATAAAAATACGCTAAGAGCAAAGAAATTCCGCTCGCTTCTGTTACGTGACTTCTGTAACACAGAATTATCTTTCTTTTCAGCCAATCACCTGCCTGCTGCAAAAAGCCTCCAATGTCCTGATCAAAATGGGGAAAGTCTCACAAAGTGATATTTTGATCGACGAGTGTCACGTCGGGAATCGAACCCAAAGCTTTCGTAACGTAACCCGAGCTTTTGTCTACTCGGTCACGGAGGCTGTTAAATATTTGAAGTAATTTATTACCTTAGGAAAAAAACAACACAAGGTTTATCTAAATGTAGCCATGTGTTCAATTACAATATCACTTACTCATTACCGTTTGATGAATATTCGAACACAACTTATTGTAGTACATATTAATAGTCCTGTTCTCATATTGTCACTTCAAACAATGGCTCCCGAAGCGACGTGTCCTACGCAACTTATGAATTGCAAGTAATTACCCATTGTAAAGAATCGATTGTAAAAAAGTAGGTTAGGCACTTCCTATGTCGCAATAAGTTCGGATTTTTAATTTTGAAGGATAAATTTTTGGTTGTATGAAATTAAAGAGTCTGTTATATCTAGAAGAAAATAAATGTATAGGTGGTCTCTAAGTTTCTCTTTTTAGGTGAAGAAGCAAAAAATAAATAAATATTTACATTACTTCATTCACATAATATCTTTTTACAGCAAAAAAAATATCGATGACAGTTAAGTGGTTTTGCTAAGTCTTACTTATTAAAAGGTTTAATAGAAAATCTTATGTCAGATCGAAAACTGCTAGATAGAATAGAAACAGTGTCCCCTTTTCAAAAATTAGAAAAGACATTTTCCCAAGGTTTATTTAATCTTTGTGCCAAGTTTCACTAAAATCTTTATAATTATTAGTATACATTTGTGCAAAACTAGAACGTCAAAGCATAACGATGATATTAGTCTGTTTTTATTTGTTACTCAAACACCCGGGTGGTATATTCAAAGCAATTTTTTAGTCAACACAGGTAAGAAACGTTAAAAAATGTGCAAGCGCCGATTTCAAAGGAGCCGCTCCTATTCTTTTATCTCATTCATTCACTCATATTCGCAATTTGAATGGTTCAAAGATAACCGCTTTAGTTTGAATACAATATTAGGATATTTGGTTCATCTCACAAAGATATTTTTGCATGGGGTCTTCGTTTTTTTTTAATTACCAGCAGTGGACTTAAGTAAATTATGATGATGACGATCTAACTAAATAAAATTGTGAATTGTAAAAAAAATGTTTTTACTCATAATACAATACTATTATGAATTACTAGTTTGCCGCTCCCTTTTCTGTTTTCTTGTGAGGATGAGCGACATAATTAAACCTAATGCTATGTACTAGTACTATTGTTAAATTACATCAAAATCTGTTCAGGTAAAGAGCATCAGCATACATTATAAACCCTCACGTTACTAAATTTAGTAGAAATTTTGACAATATTTTTATATAGGTTGTTTTTAGCTAGGTAAAATGATTTTGTAAAGATGAATAGGTACACCGATAACTCAGTTACCGCCACCCGCTTTGCCACTTTTTGTTGAGCTTCGTCGTCGGCACTATGAGCCATGAAAGCGGCGCGCGCGCCTAAACAAAAGCCCTCGTAAAAGTCATCTGTTCGTCGAAGAGAGAATTTTGCACATTTTGCACAACTTTACCCTATTGTAAGAAAATTACAGTTATATTTTTATTAGCTTAAAGAGAAGGAAATGTTGGAAGAATTTATATTAAGAGAGTTTACGCTATATACATACAGGGTGTTGTAGTTACATGAGTCTTGTTAGAAGTCGGCGGCACGATGATTCGGATACCAGGGTTTGTGAGGTAGGTTAACCTCGGAACCCACACACACGATAAGCAAGCATTAAGAGAGTAAACTCTACATTTTACACTTATATATTATATTTTACATTATACACGGTGGAAACTTAGTAAAAATCTGACAGGATATGCTCTGTCAAACGGTTTTGAGAAATTTTCCCAAGGAAAATTTTCTAGGAGAAGAGAATGAAATTCGATACACAAAAAAATTCATTTCAATCTCACAGTTTGATTAGAAAAGTCAATGTTGTTTTCGTTTCCGAGAAAATTTTCTTTGGATATGTTGACCACATACTTTGACTGAGAATGTTATTTCAGTTTTTGCTAAGCGGGTAATGCTGTATACGATTTGATATAATAATATTTATGTTTGTAATTTTAGGATGGAATTTTGAATTTCAATGAACGCTAATTTTCAAAGGACTCAGAATAAAGCTTAATGATATATAATTGGGAAGTCGATTCAGCAAATATATTGCGTCTTTTCATTGGTTATTTTATTTCAATTATTTGTGTTTCTTGGAGTTCGTAAATAATCTTAACATTTCTTCAGTTTAAGAGCTACGTTCGTAAATAACTATGTGTATTTGTTATATAATTAGCTATGACAGTGGCCTTTCATGAATAATATACTAACATCGGGCTTGTAAGGTGGGTAATTAGAATAGAATAGAATAGAATAGGCCTTGTAATAAAATGGTATAAAATACAATCTTTGGCTTAGAACTTGACCAATAATGAAGGCTTTACTGTAAGTCTTTTTCAATATTCTTTTTTTTATTCATCATAGGTTTTTAAAAAGCACTTAATGACGTCATATAAGAAGCTAAAAAGCTTTGCTCAAACCAAGACCGGCTCTTGTCTCAAACGAATGTACAAGTTTAAGAAATTAAAAGAGTGCAAACAATCTAAAAGATCTAAATTATGATCTTTAATTTTTGAATTTATATATAACGTACTGTGGCATTGGTCATGCCATCTCTTTTGCCTTTGGTACTGGCCGCATTGTTCTAAATTTAAATTATTTTCGAATAAACGGATTTTGATAGTTTGTGTCAGTTCTAACGCGATTGTTCCTTGGAGCGGATATAAAAACGCTCCAGGAACCCGATTCCCGTAGGATAAGTTATTTGAAGTGTTTTATTAATTGTGCTGTGTTGTTGTGCTCGCGATTTATCAATATATAGAGTTCAAATCGATATTTGTGTTTATTATTTCATAGCACGGGCTCACCCGTGTTATAGTACGTACGTCAAAGTATGTGTGTAAAGTTGATCAACCCATTGGCCAGCGTAGTTGGCTTAGGTCTTAATAAACATTGCCTAAAACGATTATTCAGTTTTTTGTTCGACTTTTAAATATCTATGAAACTACTAAAGACATACAAATGTTGGAAAGGAACAGGAATATTGTTAAAGCAAGGCGTTTTAAGATACCTTATTTAAGATTCGAATGCTACAAAAAAATACCAGCACTTTGCCATGATACTGTCTGACCTTAGTCGGTTAAGTTACGACGGTGACGACTGATGATTTGAAGTTGATGACGACTAAACAGAATCTAAAATTAGAATCTGTTGTACGTTTTGTTTCAAGTACTTTATAGTGTACGCAGGGACAATTTTTTGCACCTTTGATTTAAATAGCCGCATTTATTATTATTTTAGAAATGAAATAAATTCGAAATGCCACGTGTCACTAGATATTTATATCTGCAAACTTAATAAAAAACTGGCCAAAGATATTTCATCTAGAAAATAAAGTTTTTATTATATCGATGACTAAACAGTCTGAATTCAAATCAAGAATCAGGATAGCCACTTAGCAGGAACATAAATTAGCAGCTTTGCACAGATTAGTCACATCGCTCGAACAATATATTCATCTTAAGATCTACCTACATCCACAGACTATAACCAGTAGGTACGTGACAGCGTGACATGTAGACCGCTTGCGTGAAATGCTCACAAATGATTGGTCGCAATCGCCCCGCCTAGTCTGCTCGCATATGTATGCGTCAGTTACACACAAAGATACATTTTGTAACGTTTCGTATGTAATTAGAGTAGAGTAAATAGAACACTCAATTGCCTCTGACATAAGGGCCGTTGTACAGCGATTTATTGTTATGAAGGTTTATTAATATTTAGTGTCGGTTTGTTTCATAAAAATGGATTAGTAATTGTGGTGCATTTTTTATACTTACAAAAAGCATTAAATCATCATATTCCAACGAACAAGTAACATAGCAAATCTTCTGAGTCGATTAGAAATCTAAGTATTCCATTTTCAGCGATAACATTCAAGTATTTTTCAACCTTGCCGCTTAGCAATGTCAAGTAGTGACAGATGACAATCTGTCTTGTCTTTCCACAAAGAATGGTGTGAAGCTGTCAAGTCGCTGTACATGGTTATTTATCAGGCCTCCAAGTTATTACGTAAATCCCTATACACACCTGCCATCAGCATTTCAAAAAGCCTACCGCGAGCAACTTTGAAATTCATAAGATACCGCATCAAAATTAGCTCGGATCTAGATCGGTGGCCATATTTCATCGATCTATGCGCGCGATCAATGGGATCGATGTGATCAATATGGATGAGCGCATTCAAGTGTCAACCGTGCGCAGTGGCGGCGAGACGTCGACTTGATATCACTTTGTCGGCTCTGATAAATTTATATATCGAGTGCAGTTGTTAAGTATAGCAAACACTTCTGCTTCTATAAATGTTTCTTCAAGAACAGTTCGACAACATAAATATTTTCTTCAAAGATTGAAATAAGAACAAAAGATGCGATCCTGTGGAATTTCTTCGGCGGATTCTTCTCCACAGCAGTGCACACATTGCGCGAACTTGCCAGTTCTAATCAAACTAATATCGCATCGCCAAATTTAAAGAGTTTATTCTTCATTATTGTGAGACGAGAGCAAGCCTTGGTTTGAGCAAAACTTAGTAACTTCATTAAAATTTGACGTCGAAAAATGATTTGTGTAATTTTATTTCGAATAAAACATTTTGAATTTTGTAAATCTTATTAAAAATTACATCCTCGCTTTAACTTGTTGCCTCGTTTCTACTTCATTTCTCATCTCATTTACCATTTCTTTCTCTAATTTGAATATTTAATTTTGGAATTCATTCAAAAATCATCCGTCAAATCATCCATTTTTATTTTTACCTCTTCCTTCTGCGTCAACCTTTAAACAAGGCCATTTTACCATGTTAAATCTTTAAATTTAATAAACTCTGTAATTCTGTAAACTGTAATTTGGGAATAAATCTGTGTACTCAGTGCAAGTGAAAGTTTGAGTTTCATTTAACAATCGCTCAGGCAGGAGCTCCTAGCTCCTCGTCCCTTACCTCGTCGAGTTTACCACTTCTTCAAGAGTTCACGCCGCAGGCTCGCCCAGGAGCAAGGCGAGCCGCGGGCGTGAAAAACTTAAACTCTAATTCGTCTGTCATTTTATTGTATTTTTATCTTTACCTACCATCTCACAATCAAAGGTAGAACAAAAATTTACAGTATTGAATGGACGATATATCGGCAAAAAAAGGCAACGTTTATGTTAATTATGAATAGTCTTTAAGTTAAGTACGGCTTAATATAATGCAAAATTGCTGCTTCTATTGGGTCAAAAACGATGTTTAACAGATTCAAAATGAATATTACAGTGTCCGACAAAATGTTTCTGGTTTCACAGGATGCCTGTTTATAACAACATGTATGAACATCATGTTACAGAAGATTATTCTGTTAATTTAAAATAGCTTATGAGGCCTTAGTTCTAAGTAATACGTGTCCATATGGCGCACTAAAACCAGTTTGACTGGAATCAGATGATAACATTGCAAATGCATGTGGATCATAATTAGGTAATGTTTTATCTCACGACTGCAAGCGAGCCATACTTGTGTGCCTCTTGTGTGTGCACATTTTCTTCGTGTGCGTAGCGCTCAGTTTAGTGGTACGCACACAGGAGCGCATGTCTATACACACTACACTACAAGTAAGGCTCACCTGTACTCGTAAGATACAAACACTAGTCATAAAAGTGGGGCATCGGAAAGTGCAACACATTTACCAGATCTAGGAGATTTAAATCAAATTGGTATCAAAAGTCACTGAAGTAGAAAAGTAATTGAGATATCTAAGAGAGAATCAAGTCGATTGTGCCACTCCTTTGAATAGATAAAGGCTTTCAGAAGTTCTCCATTATACTCTGCTCTACACATCAAATAGTAGAAAATAAATAATGTAGAAATTTACAGCATTATAAGCGGGATCAACCTGCACACGCTTGCGAAGTAATTCAAAACTTATGTGTGAAGTACCAACCAACCCGCACTGGGCCAGCGTGGTCGACTAAGGCTTGTTCACCCTGATTTCAGGGTAGGCTTAAGCCTCTCGGTGGGGACACATATGAGCTGTAAATGATACACGGGATCAATATAGCGAAACACAGCTACTTCTTCTTCTCATCGTGTCGATGACAAATTCCTTAGATAATTTTGGCCCAGAACCTACAGCTACTAAAAGAGGGAAATACCAAATATTTTCTAATACTCGTAGGTACCAAATTTTTCAAGGTTGATTCATGCAATATGATGAAAATGTCTTCGGAATTGATTGAGATGAGAACATTTTTTTAAACGCGAAAGTATGTGAGGATACTAAACCCTACCATTATACTAAACCCAATTTTTCAAAGAATGTCAATCCGAATAAGCGTTCGACCTCGGTTTGGCACATTTGCGAACCGGCCTTCATTCTTTAATAATAGCTCATCAAATTCGTATTACCAGTATCATGTCGGGTTTGGTATACGAGAATGCAACTGAAGATGTCACAATGGTCACTTAGTTGAAGGTCGTATTGGTAAATTGGTCTATGGTAATTTTGTGCGGTAAACTATAATTTTACGCTCTGGCTGGAAAATGCGTGTTTAAGTAAAGATCTTGAGCATCTTACTTTTAAATATCACTATTTTACAGCAAGAATTAATAATCCAGTGAAGGACTAGGGCATTTGCCTTGGTTTAGGGATATTTCTAAAATTCCCAGGCTTACTGGTTGCTTACTTGCTTATCGAGAGGGTTTCGAGGTTAATTTACCTCACAAACCCTGGTGTTTAAATTGTTGAGCCGCCTTACGCTTCCAAAATGACTCCTATGACGACTACATCCGCAGATAGTAGCCGGGACCAACGGCTTTACGCACCTTCTGAAGCCCAAAATCATAATGCTTTTCGGACAATCAGGTGATTCAGCCTGGAATGTCCTAACCAAACTGGGGAAAGTCTCACAAAGTGTCACCTAGGTTAGTTAGCCTAGTTTCGAGGCTCCCTCGAGCCGCCCCTAGACTCATTGGTACATGACAATTTTGGGGTAGAGCCATCCGCTCCCCCGCAAGTCTGGTGAAGCTTGATTCGTCGTACAACACACGTCGTACGTCGTACACAAGTATAGGTCAATTTAAAAAAAAGATACCAGTGTAGGCTCAAGCCCCTTGGAGCTGTTAACAAAGTGCTATGGCCATTGTAAACATGACCTCATTGGATGGTATAATCTAGCATTTAGTTAAGTGATACGTTTGGCACATCCGATACGCGCGTGTGATTATCGACTAAGATCCGTCCGGGATGCGCACACGTCGATGTCAGATTACTGGCTGCCATCTGATTAATGGTACAGGGTGGTGATTTGATACTGTGACTACTGGTGGTGATTTGATACTGTGACTACTGGTGGTGATTTGATACTGTGACTACTGGTGGTGTTTTGGTACTGTGACTACTACGGCCTATGATATTTCACTGCTGGACTAAAGCCCGCTCTACACACTCCAGTTTTGTCGAGAGGCCAAACTTTTGTCGAAACACGAGACATTGGCGTTCACACGAGACCGCTACTCCACATTCTCCATTCGCTCAGTTGACAATAGGCTATCGTACGGGGTGGGCGTCATGTGCCGCTACTGTAATATTCGCTGCAGCGTATTATAACTCTCCAGATACGAATGCAAATCGGTGGTTACTACTAATTACTAAATATTTTTTATGAGGAAACTGAGAATTTCTTCGTTTTGAAATGAATTTCATGTAAATAACCAAAATTGATATATATAGGTAACTATTAATTTAAAAAAATCTGTTTAAGTCTCATATACCTATTTAATTATTTTTCTTCACGTTAAACTAAGAAAGAGTACATCAAACATACATCTATACCTACTAACAAACTTTCGCGTTTATAATATTAGTGGGATTATTATTAGATAACTATTTAGACATCCCTGAATGAAAAGTACTTAATTAAAAGACGCTGGAAAAAGTGTAGCAGAACGGTAAAATAATTAAATAACGTGCGTTCACTTCGGCGACTGTTAGCCAACTGGCACGAGAGGCATCGAGAATCTGGAGCGATAGTTTTGCCTATACACAAAACTTGACAAAACTCCTTTGATGTACCGACACGGAACGGATAGACGGCCAATATAGACGAGACATGTCCAATATAGGCCAATACTCCCTCTACACTCTCGTATTGGCCATGTCTCGTCTAGTTTTGTCGAGAGTGTAGTGCCCGCTTCAGGCCTCTTTCTAGAAGGGTGGTGTTGCTATAATCCTCGCGATTGGTAAGCGGGTTGGGGATTGTAGTTGTTGTTGATTGATTACACAAGTGAACAGTACTGCTTAGTCCCAGGGTATTTTTCTTTGGTCACCTCTTACATTATCTAGAGGAAGAGCTGTGTTAATCCAATTATGAAAGGGAACCATACGGCAAACTACTGTGTACTTATTGTAAGAAATGTAAAAAATAATAATCTTGTTAGACTATTTAGCCAGATGGATTGAAATGAAAATTTGCTTGTAGATACTCGTATATAGTAAATTTTTTACAACTTCTTGCAGCAGAGCAAAATTTCTTTCCTACGGGAAAAATTTAAACGCGAGTGAGACAGCCAGTTGTTGTATATACCTTTATATTTCTGTGTCACTACATTAATTAAATCGTAAAATAAACAAATCATGATGTATGTTTCTGCGACGGTCACGCTGTATGGGCGCGGACGTGTGGTAAGCGGATGGTGACCGTCGTCGCCGACCGTTTTGTGAGGACGACCGCCGAAACTGTGTCAATAGTTTACCGTCTTATTCCGACCGACACAATAACGTATAATATCATCAAGGCAAGTGTGATAGGAGATTTCTAGCCTCGAGAAATCCGCCATATTAAAATTCCCTCCAAAAGGAAGATACTTCAAAACTAGGTCTTGTTATACTCTGGTCATACTTGAAACTTTGTACTATCCCGAAAATTGCTTCCGGAAACACTCAGAATTGAGAGCACCAACGCAGTTTTACCCTCTACCTTACAAGGAAAAAAATAAAATTAGTTACTGAATTGACGCATTACTTTAGAAGTATGAATGCACCAAAACGAATAGCTTATTATTGCCAAGACAAGGTTTGTACGAGAAATATCTCATAAACGAAAATATGACATATTTGTAACAAAATGCCATCAGTCAGATTCAGATATTTCAAATACTTGACTATTATACAACTTCAAATGTAACATAAGTTGTATTATTCATATCAAAACAGAATCACTTATTTATAATCCAAATCAAAATTATAACTCATTCGCTTTAAGTCAAAAGGGTATGACTTTCTAGTTCACATCCAATTCTGATCCTTTCACTTTCATTCTTACTGCTTTATATTAAAATCTAAACTCCTTTAGCGATTTCCTTTAAAACCTAGTAACATCTTCAGAGCAAAGTGGACTCAGTTCGTGAGTGTTTACGGTGGGGTTTTGTTAAATTTCTGTTGTGGGGTCTAAAGTTAGTAAATGGTACGAAATGGTACCAGTTCTTAGGTCACGGGATGCACCCAACCTTTCACGTTGGGCCTGCACAGTGGGCGCGGATAACACAATTTATTGTCTCTCAATGTTTCTATTTACAATAGGGGGTTGGTGAACCGTTGTTGTTTATTGTTTGAGAAAGTACTGGAATGTGGATATGTCCTTGTAATAATAGAGCTGTTTCTGATTTTATATTGTTTCCAGCTGTCAGCGGTTGTGCCTACCTACGCCCGCATTAATTTTATTTTTTTCTTGTAGGGAGATATTTTTTCTGCGTGATAGATACGATAAAATGTAGCCTATAATATACTTACAGTGGTCCATCTAGCTAGTAGCTAATACATAGATATCTACTTATAATTTTGGAAGTTAAACATTAAAGGCCGTCTTGTGAAACATCATTCTAAGCTCTTCTACGTTTATTTAGTCGTACTGTATCTATCAAAAGTAAGAATAGCACGTCTTTTATTTTAATGTCACCTGTCACCTCGAGTTTTTCGACTGACATTACCATTGCGAAAATTCCGACAGCAAAATAAACCTAAAATTGATACCGCCTAAATTGCTTGCTCTATATTGAAATTCAATCTTACTTATACTATAAAACAAGCGTAAGTACTAAGTATAATGTCAATCGTATCACAGTTTTGCGACCACCGTGTTCCTATGGCATTCTGTTCGGTACATTTCTCATCTTTGCTGAGCATTACTTATGTTACATTGAATGTGGCTCCTTGGATTGTATGGTAATTTTTACAGCTACCCTCACTTGTGTCCTACATTTTATTACGCTGACGTATAACCAGAGAAGAAAAAGAAAAGAGAAAATAAATGTTGGCAAGTAATTAAAATATAGCGTTAATATTGTCTGTTATATCACAGAATGTTATACGTAATAGATTTTATTTTTACTCATTTCTTTGCTTATAAAGTACATTTTTACTAATTTATCATAAATAGCTTAACTCAGCTATCAATTTTGCTATTAAAAATCTATGCAGTGAGAAATCCAATTAAAAGCAAGGTGAAAGTTTGTGCAAGCAAAACAAACAATTTACTTTTCCCACAATGCATATTTTGTCCAGTAACTATTGCACAGATTATAGAAAACGTATTTCAAACATCCTGCTGGGATCTCGATGTCCCGAGTTAGCAATTCCTTGAAACCCTTGTAAGGGCAAAATATCGTACAAGCAAAATTATGGCCTACTAACAAATATATAAGGACCATTATAGCAGCGCGTAAGGTGATATACAACACCTCCCGCAGCGAGCGTTAGCAGTCCAATTCGAAAAATAAAATATCAATTTTTCGATATAATAAAATCTTAGAGTTGGTCACACAGCGTCATAATCACAAAATTAATCCTGTACCTCGTAAAGCATTACTCAAGGAAATTAAACCATATTTCTTAGGCTTTTAAGTCGTACGAACTGGAATTAAATGAAACAAACGTAAAGTGATATCTCAGCGGATCGCATAAATTGTTATAAAAACGTCAAAAATGAATTCTCGAGATCGTAATCGCAATAAAGTTAATAATATCGCGTTGAAATTTGAAATAAATAAAAATAAACAATTGATCAGTGGAGACGTTTAGAATTAGTGTACAATGCGGGCCTACCCTTTAATTTCTTCTTTATTTTATTTATTTTTTATCTCTTTTTGCCCCGAGTCGCGGCATCTCATAGTAGTTAGTGTCATCCTGTTAATTCTTTATAGTTTAGGTCGTCGGGTTAATTTCAAGTTGACTCAGAGGCCGTCGTATATCTTAAGAGGTTATTTTACAACCCATTTAATACCCTGATTTAATTATATTACTTCGTTTGTTAATCTGTCGTTATTGTAATTACTTCTAAGTTATTACTATCGTTTTTTAAGATTTTAAAGGATTTAAACGGGCTTTTTTCTGAACAGTCATGAGCAAGTTTATATGTGTCGTGGATTATACTGAAAAACTTTTTGAATCTCAGAATGCTTGTAATAAAAAATGTAGAATGACGATGGCTCTCTTAGTTATGAAGAGTATTTTATGCATTTATTAAATTTTGTAAATACTAGTATCTATAGTATTTTTAGGAAACCGTCTTGTAATCTATTTTCCGTTTGTAACAAAATATATAGTTTTGGTCAGGATGATGATACAAAATAAGAGAGCGACCCAATAGGTCATTTATTCGCATCGTCAATTCATTTATCAGTGTAAGTACTAACTAAAACAATATTTCTCTGCACCCAGATCAGTCCCCAGTTTATTATACTGTGACAAAAACTGGACTATTTACATTCACATCTGTTTATAGTAACATATCCATATAACTCCCCTTGTAACTTCCATAAACTTCAAAAAGCTTGATAGCAATCGTCTTCCTTTGATAATCGTAGATAGCCGTACTTTTCCGTCTATCTCCGTCCTTCATCGGGTATCATCGGCCGCGATCGCCGCCTATCAAATAATATAACATTTTTACTCGTTGATCCAATCTTTATACGTACAAGCTCAAGCGCAGTGTCTATTTATGTCCGGTCTATTCTCAACACGGTATTAAAACTGAAATGTACCTATATAAGCTTTTTATCTATTTATTGACTAAAATTACGATTAGATTAAAATACTGGCCAGTTTACCATTCTGAGATAATGCCTATCTTTAGAGTATTGTAGGAGTATTTTTTTTAATGCTCATTGGGCCTATAACCAGGTTGTGAAATTCAATATCCACTAGATACTTTATAATGTCTATGCGATTTTAAACATTCAATTTTAATTACTACAATTTGTAGATAATACTATTCTGCTGCTTTTTGCTCTAAAACTTAGATGTGATAACATTTGATGTTTTCAAACACTTATTAAAAAAAAAAAAACAAGTATGTGTACTAAAAGAAATATGATATAATTGTTACCAGAAAACTCAGAAACACATACAAGAGAGTCAGAAGAGGAAGCTAACTTTTTTAGTAAAAAAATAAATAAAATGGGCTGAAATTTATCATCGAGGGCAGAAAATTCTTACTTGACTTGATTGTTCTGCTTTAGTCCATCCAAACCTATTTTTTTTATAACTAACAAACATATATCAATTCTGATTAGTTGAATGTTACAAACAATCTGACCTCAATATATTTCATACACATCTGACAATAATTATAATTAGATGATACTAAAAACATTGCCATAATATTTGAAATTTTAGCACAGTTATATCTATAAAACCGAAACGTCTGTAAATAGCAATAATATTTGAATAACTAATTTCAGTCGGAGATATTACAGGTTAATTATTTTTAAACAAGGTTATATCTTTGCCGTTTATATCTTTATGGATTTAATCTTGAAGTATCATCATAGTTCGTTAATTCTAGACTGAAGTCGATACAAATCTACTGCTTCTGATTTTATTCAATGTGCTATTACGGTTTACGAATCATCTTTAATACTTACGACTTCCTTTCTGTTATAGTTTCATGTTTGTTTTCTAACTTTCTAGATAAAATTTCGTTTCAGATTTATAATGTTCTACGTCATCATTATCTTGGGCGAAGGATTTTAATGAGAGTTCCCATTAAGATTATGTGTCATCTAGTTGGGTTTTTGTGTCTCCCAAAAGAGCCAAGTTATACGAGGTTAGAATTCAAAGTGCTGTGCATCGCTTGTTCGATATGAGAAAAATGGAATGATTCACATTTGAGATAAACTGGCAACGCAGTGAACATCAAATTAAGGCTTTTTTTAAGACTAAAGGACTCTAGAATCAAGTTTTTCTTTCACTCTTCTTTCAAGTCTTTTCAAAAAACGAACACCAACGTTGATAGCTATAAAACCCACACCACAAAAACCGACGGAAACACCAGCAATTCAGGAAAATGATATCATTAGGACAATCCGAAGCCAAACACTATAGCACAGTTCAACTATACACTTCAGCAAATATCTGGGAACATACGTAGTTGCTCGCTCCGAGCTATTCGTGAACGAGTAATGGTCCACGATCCATACAGACGGCTAATACGACGATTTGTATGGGAAACTATAGCAGTAATTGAGACTTCTGGAAGTTCTAAGTGTCAGTATTGGATGTAACTGTTCTAAGTCCCAAATTGGAGAGCTGGAGGAATTGTTGGAGATGTCGATTAGAGGGGTTTTAGCTTGCTTTCTACGAAATGCGGTCTCTTATGAGGATGAAAACATTGTCCCTTACTTGCTTAGAGGTCGAGTTCGTTGTGGGATAGTTTCACAATAGGTCGAGTTGGGTATAGTCAGATCAAAGCTAATATGTTGCATATAGCTGTAAAATCTATGGTAAAATGGCCTATTTAACAGTAAAATTATGTAAGTATTGCCACAGATCATGGACTTTAAAGGTTGTCACCGCCAATACAGTATCTCGTTTTTATGAGATGTTTACTAGAGTTCTATGTAATTTGTGTATTACGGTTCTGTATGGCTTTTTTATATAATTGTTTCAATTTATTTATTTTTTGTGTGGAATAGTGTGTCACAAATTATGGTATAAGGCTAGGAGAGATAGATGGAATAGTGTGTCACAAACCGTAACGCTTTAACAATTTGAAATGTGTTTTGAGTTATTAAATAAAAAATATATTTATTCAGTAAATTTTGCTGCATATTCATCAAATTGAAGTGAAAGTGTCCATTTTGCTCTATTCGTAGATAAATTAGTACCTGGCGTAGTGAATGAATTCCTATATCACTACGCGCTACGGTATCGAAAATAACATATCGAAAACCATATTGTAACACCTGCAGAAGACTAATTAAATAAGCATTTTGAAATAAAAACCGCGGCCATGACGGATTTTTAATAAAAAATAATTGTCGCAAACAGATTACACTAACTTTGTGTAGTGTTAAACATTTGCTAACACGCGAACTCCGTGCCAAACCGATATTCAATTAAATTGTTTCAAAGCGTGAGAAGATTTTTTGAAATATTTGTATTACGAGAACATCAATTTACATGGAAAAAATTATACTTGCACAAAAATATAAAAATATTTTTCTCCATCAATAAATATTTTTACTAGAAAAATTTTCAATATAGGCATATCTCTTTAAAAAAACGATAATATCTATTTGTTACTCTTAAAAATAATTATTTCTCTAATTGTTAAGGTTTTATAGTAAATTTAGTTGACTATGATGGCAGAGGGGTAGTAAGTAGAGTTACACACAACTTTTGACTTGAATCACAGATTTATGAGATGTTTTTATCAACACTTTTTTGAAACTTGATAGTGAAAATTATCATTTATAGCTTTTAATGTGTTTTGTTTAAATAAATAGTATAGAAGGCCAACAATTCCAAAAACAATAGACTAACATTTAATTGAAACAAAAGTAAGAGTGAACACCATTAATTATGAGTAAGTACTCGAGCAGTATCTATCTATTATATTAATATCTCGTTGGGACTGACTCATCGGCCCTTGCCCACGCGTGGCCTACATTACTAGACGTTTGTTTTATATTTATGGTGGCACACTTATCGGGATATTTAAGGTGTGTTAAAATGTAAAGTTCAACAAAGTGCATCTTTACTTATGAACGAACTAAGAAAAGGTATGAATAATTTTCTATCACGTATAATTTGTAATGTAATCCTAATCTTCATCTTGATTACTAATAGTTGATATACGTCCCCACCGAAGGGCTCGAGCTTACTCTGTAATTAGGGTGAACAGAACTTAGGCGACCACGCAGTGCGGGTTGGTCAACTCACACACAAGTTTTAATTAATTCGCAGGTGTGTGCAGTGTGTGAAGTTGACCAACCCGCACTGAGGCCAGCGTGGTCCACTAAGGCCTATTCACCCTGATATCAGGGTAGGCTTGAGCCCTTCGTTAGGGACATATATGAGCTGTTAACAATACGATACATAATTTGTAATACTGGCTAGGTACACTACTTGGTATTTGTAATTATGTTAAAAAGTTAATATGTCCAGCTTATAAGGGCCGTCTAATTATCATACAAAAACCGTTATGTAGTTTATATGTAAATACTATTTATAGCCACCCTCGAAAATAAATCTCCGAAATAATTGTCAATAAATAAAGTAAACGTAATACTAATTTATAGGTTTAATTTGGAACCGATTTCGATGTAAAAGCAATCAATTCTCACTTAGTCCACATTACATTGAAAACTCTAACTGGTATAAATTATTCATAGTGCGCAGTTCTCACGGCTCGCCCACGTGTGCCCACGCGCTCTTTTTATTTATCATTTTATTTTATGAACTCACTGTTGAAATGTTCACGATCCCTGAACTACGTACCATGAAATGTGGATTAGAGTATTATACTCAAATACCAAATTGAGCATGAATATATTCTCAAATGAGTGGAGATTTGTAATTGGCGTTGTCTTATATCTAAATTGTAAGCTATTTGTGTTATTGGCTGTAAATCACCCTAATAAAATAAAATAAAATAAAATAAAAATAAATTAGAAAATGGGTAACTTGGTGAGGAGTAACGCAGTTGTCGTTGGATTATTGCAGTTTTCTCACATATACACATATTATAGCATATACATTATACAGCATCGTAGCTTAGTTGGTAGTGCGCCTGCCTACGAAGCACAGGGTCGCGGGTTTGAATCCCGCCCAGGGCAAACATTCGTGTAATTAACAATTGTGTCTGGATGTTGTATATCACACTAATATTATAAAGGCTAAAGTTTGTGAGTGTGTATGTTTGTTGTGTCTAAACGGCTGGAGCGATTTTAATAAAATTTGGCATGGAATTAGCTGACACCCTAAATTAACACATAGGCCACTTTTTATTGCGGGAAAATACCTCATTCCCACGGGAAAACCTGTTAACGCGAGCGCAGCCGCGGTGCGGAAAGCTTGTTTATCTATATATGTTAAGGTATATATGTATATCAGCTGTTTGATACTCATAGTATAGACATGATCTGCCTAGTTTGGGGTCAGACGGCTGTGTTTGAGATTTATTTATAAACAATTAGACTCAGTTGGTCCAAGTACTAAATTAAATTAAAAGAATGGTTGGAGAAAAATACAATTTTTACGTTTCACGAATAATGAAATATGTTTTTATTGAAAGCTATTGAATAGATGCTATAATTTATTAGCAAAGATTTTTTTTTCGGACAGGTAACTAATTACATACTTGCATTTATTTTACATAACGACGACGTAATAATGTACTGCCATCATGATTAAAAGTAACATTTATTTGCATTTTTTGCTTTTCGCTTTATCAATATATTTTAAAAACTTAATATTAATATATTTTAAAAACTTCCTAAGTTTTTTTCAGGAATTAAAAATATACCAAAACAGAGTTAACTGTTATCGGTTACATTAGTGAACGTTAGAATTATTCTCAGAGCTATACATATTTGGTTATACTATACCTAATAAGACCCTATGAGTTGATCCATTTTTACTATCATTTTTTGTTTTTTGTTTATGGCACTGAACTAACAATTTGACAAGGATCTGAATGAAATTGGTGGAGGCGCTGTCCGTTATACTAAATACTTCCAAAAATGACGTTGCGTAAGATGACTGCGTTAGTTCCTTTTTTGGCCGCAATCATTTAGAGCTTTGTCCATTTATAAGCTTTATAGAACACAAGAGGCATCAGAAAAAAAAAACAAAAAAATGAAAGTGATTAATAATCCAGTGTAAGTAATAAATATAATGTGTGTTTAAGCTGTAATTATAATTAAACTCAATGGCAGCCTGCAAACAGAGACATTATTAGATCAATGGACTTCAATTTGCTGGAAGAGTCTTAAACAATATTTTTCTTTTGGGAGCCAAATATACATTTTCCTATTTTCTTTTTCCCAATTAGACATAAAAAAAAAGAAAAAAAGTCGTCAATTTAGCGATGCAAGCACAGTACTACCCCAAAGTAGTCATATACCGACGCGGCGGCAAGTCCGGTGAAGCTTGATTGGTCGTACCTTTTCGACACAAGCATAGGTCAATTCAAAAAAAAAAAAAAGACGCGGCGGCTAGTGGCGGGGAGGGAAAAACGAGGGGTTTCACTTGTGTAACTGCAATTCTCATATAAAATAGAGACCCTAAAAAAGAAGGAGCTTTTTTCATTGTGTACTGTTCCAAGCTGCTGTTGCTTAAAGTTTAGCTACTTTGCATGGTTTTTTAGTACCTTTTCTTTACTATTACGTAGAGCTGAATAAATATAATGAGATCGCTTTCGCTCGCTCTACATCTGTGTTCTGAAAAACTAGTTTGTTTGTAATGGTCCAGCGAGATATTAAATTACGAGCAGCCCCGGGTTAAAAGCGATTGTATACAATTACATCTTGATTACAGTTTAACCTTTATGTAATTATGAGATAAAACCAACTCTTATAAATTGAAGAATTTACTTATCTAGGACTGGAACATTCACATTTTGGTGCTAACTAAGTTAAAAGATTTCGAAAGTTTTCTTTATTTTTTTTTATTTTTTTTTAGAATAACCAAGTACAGAATATTCAATAATAAAATTTTTATAACAATTCTAGTCAGTGTAGATGACTCTACAAATAAAACTTTTTACTCAATCGGTCCAGCAGTTTTGGAGAAAAAGGACGGACGGACACACAATAATACTATAATGGTACCATTTTTCTTGGGGCTCTACTACCCCAAAGTAGTCATATACCGACGCGGCGCGGCGGCGGCTAGGTGCGGGGAGGGAAAAACGCGGGGCTCATTAATTTCATTTCAGATCATTTCCCATGGGGGAGGCCTTTGACCAGCATTAGACGTCTTTCGACTGAGATGATGATGATGATGGTGCCTACCATTTTTGCAAAAAAACAAAACAAAACAGAAAATTCATCGTACACTGGCACAAAGAAAACTAGTGCCATAAAAACATCGCAATAATCACAGAAAATATCCCATTACAAGTAATAGATTAAACGTGTAAAACGCCGAGGAATGTAATGACGTTACACGAAATCGAACGTGCTTCATTGCCGTCACACATCATTTCACACCACTAAAACAATATCGATCTATAAAGAGCACACGATCGATAAACCGATACTAATAACCCGGGATATGTGTGAACAATGTGATGAAAAAGAACAGCAAAACAATTGAGGCATAATCTTTGCCAGGGTTGTCAGACGATAACTTTTAACAATTTTAAAGCTCAATAAAAAAAAACAATGTTTTATAATATGTAGAAATTCCAGATTTTTTTCAATGTTTACTGTCACTGTCACTTTTATTTTTTTACTTTACTTCACTTTAATTACACAGAAAAAACAAACAGTTGTCTTTTGAGATTTAGAAAGAATGCGCTTGAAAAGGCATTGGTGGTGAACCGACTAAGCTATCACTTATTCGACAAAAATGTGCTTACAGGAAGTAGTACGTACGTATATAAAATATACAATGTCAACGTTATAATAATTATATCATCACCGTCACTTAAATGTAAAATTACATGAAGGAAGAAAAAAATTTACGCGCCCTTGGATTTTTTTTTCCTTCATGGTAAAATTACTTACATACAATTAAAAGGAAAATAATGTTATTTCCGAACAATATGACTACCTACCTACATATTAAAAAAATACGAAAATTCCGACATGGATTCGGTAGTTTAATTTGGACTTTTCGATTGTCATTCGGATGTTCAGTATATTATAACATAAAGGTGGATTTATTACAATCTAATAAAATTTATTTGTCTTCTGGCAGCCCTGAATGATCGGCGCGAGCGCAGGTCGACCCGGATGACCCCAGTCGACTCGACCCGAGTCAGCCCGGGAACAGCCGAGTGCGAACCGCCCTTTTAGGAGGTATAGGCGTAATAACTGCTTTTAAAGAGCTTTAAAGTGAAATAAGTTCTATGTGCCAATTTATAGCTTTAGATTTATAAGGATAGAAAAGATAATGGTAAAGGTTAAGTAAGATTATAAAATAAAAGAAAGATTGCGCCACATAAGTATTTTTCGTTGAAGAAGTTGTAAACTCTATTTTGGCATAAAATAAAGTTTGACATTGGACTTTCAACTCTAGTTACGAGTAAAGAGAATTAAATGCGGAATTGCGGAAGTATAAAAGTGCATTATTCTTTTCAATTCCCTGTTTTGCACATTTCATTTTTTTTTATTCATCATTTTCCTTTTTTATTATTTAAAGTTTTTAGCGAATTTCACATGGATACTAAACTAGAACAAATATGTTTCATAAATATTATTTTTTCTAGAATGACACGACTAACGACAATCCGTAATAGGTACAAGAAATGTAACTTACCCATATTGTGCGATGACCAATTTAAAGTAATTCTTTCTAATGAAGAAACGTACCTGCAAAACAAAAAAGGGATTAAAAAATGAAATAATAGAGACAATTTTTGGAGGACAGTTTCTAATCGTTTGCAAAGCTGTAAACCATTGTATACAGGCGTGGATTAAACTTGCCAGATCTCGTTTTTTTTATTTGATTTATGACTTGGTGATCCTTTTCTTTGTTACTCTGTGGTCTTTCGGGGTAACATAGACAATGCACTAAATCAGTTTTGGGATTAAAACGGGATTGTTTACAAATAATTTCGAATTCCGCGTAAAAGTTGATAACAGGAGATGCGTTTTTTATTCGGCTTCTGGGTTTTTCTGCGTTAGAATATTCGAAAAGTTTTGGTGGCGTAGTGGCTTGCATGGTTGCTTTGAATTCGAGGGCCGTATGTTCGGACACTGCCAGGTATCACTGTTTTAGAACTTCAGAACATAGAAAATAAACATGCACAATCTGCCGAGAGTTGAAAATTACAAAGAGATGCAGTACAAATTAAGACAAAGAATTGTAACGGTGCTAGGGTTGCTAATTATGTCGCCAAGTGAAGCTTCTGTTTGATTATTTGTATTCTGTGATTAATACCCAAATACAACAGGCTTCAGTAGTACATCTATACTCAAATTTATCCACTGCTAGACAAAAGCTTCTTCTAAGCATCTTCACAAAGACCGTTAATGCTTGGTCCTCATCTGGCGTTTTCCTGTGACCTTCACCAGATCGTCAGTCCACCTTCTGGGGGGCCTGCCCACACCGCTCCTTACTGGGTTTGAAAGACTCGGACACCCGCGTACTCCCAAGATAAGGTGTTAATGTGAGTGGCGTTGGTGTGCGGGCGCATTCTAAATGACAATGGATTTTGGTCGGATTGTAAACCGTATTAGGATTTTTAACGTGTTAATTGAGACGTTTTGTACCTCTGCCCTAATTGTAAAGCTTTGGGATTTTATAATGAATGTATTAATTAATAAAAAACTTTAGTTTCGATAGATACTCAATCCGAAATTGATAATATAAAATACATATTTGTAGAAAATTACTTAGTAGATGAAATAAATTCCGTAATATTGTTTATTATCCAGGAACTAAAAATTTTATGACAAAGATTAAAACGATCCAATTGAAATTAATGTCACAATTTATTACATTAAGGCAGGTTGAGGTTAAGCAATGAATTTATTATAGTTATTTATTCAGTTTGACAAATTTTCAAATGGCAAAAACATTGAAATTAATGCATCGTTTAAGTTTAATTTCGTTGACATTTGAAATATTAGTTGCTATTTTTACTGCCTAATTTATAAAACCAAATTACTTTTATTAGCAATAGTTAATTAACAGACAACTGCTAATAAATGATATTGAGTTTTATGACGGAAACGAAAAGAAAAAATAATCTATTAAGACACTATTGCATATAGTCTGAGGCTCGTTGGAAGATTTTCAAGGGATGTGTGTCTTATGATTCCCCTTAAATCTGCAATTCTGTAAGGAAAGTTACGATTTCATCGATTCCCGACGAGACGCTACAAAAACGAAAACGAATCATTCAGTGAATTCCTCCAGTAATGCTAATGTAGCTTGATACGTCAATTCTGCAACATAAAATTAAGTCAATAAAAAAACAAAAAAAGCAAAGGTCTGTTACGTCACTAGTACACCGCGAACAGACGCATAACCGTAAATAAGTCGTTCGGTTTAAAATCAGGCGCGTAAAAGTGGGTGTTAACACAATCGCCCGGAACCGAGTAAGTGTAGCGCTAAATGGTTCCGCCGGGTGGCCATAAACAAGTTACTTGACATTTCAAAATAACTGAATTTAATACGCCAAAAATTGAGACCGGGTTGAAAAGTCCTGAATTTGGAACATCACGCGGTTGTACATACTTTCACATTAGAAAGAAAAATTATCGCGTTTGTGTAGCATGCAGACAAAAATACGTATATGTGAGACTTGATTTGTGAACTGAAGTATGATTTGTAAAGGCTACTTTGTGTTTTCATATTTTGTCAATTTGAATATTTATCCATCTTTTATAACATGAAATGACTAACAACTTATGACTCTGAATAAAGGAATAGCAAAGATCGTACGCAATCATACTCTTGTCTTGTATATTTGAATTAAAAGGAGGAGGCTGGAGACATTTATTAGGAAATAAGCAAGAGCTTTTGTGTGTTATGATTATTTGTGTTTGTCCTTTGCGCATTTCTAGTGTAAAATCTATATGTATATGTTGACGGAAATGTATGAAATCCGTCATTGTTATACAATTCCTAGGAAATGTATACAATGCCTAAAGTCGCCCGGAAATGTATGAAATAAATTATATTCGACACATTTCCTAGGAAATGTATACATTTCCTAAATGGCAATCGGAAATGTAGTACATTCAAGATGTCATGGGTAATTGGGGAAAGCGGAGCGAGGGGAGACTATTGCAACAGAAGTATATAATATTACTACTAGTACAGAAGGGATATTTACCTCCCCCCGTACCAAAATAAGTTCCTCGCCCGATATCCCACCACTTACTGCATCCCGTAGGCGCCTCCAAACTTCGCCGAATGGTGTTGCGTGGTATTCAATGAAGCATAAAGACTATTTTTCCTGGATTTTCATTTAGACATAGACAGACATAGACATAGACATAATTGACGTCTGGTCGTTGTTTGTTATACAAATTAGAACCACGTTGCGCAAACATTCAGTGTTTATATACCAGCCATAAATAAGAATAAATAGTTAAATTTTAGAAAGCCCTAATAAATATTTTATATTTATGTCACCTGGGTCGCTTTATTTACATAGTGAAAAAAAGGCTTTTGCTGATACGTTGTGGAGTATTATTTACTTAAACTATAGACTGTTTACTTATCAAATTAAAATTTGATCTTTACAAGCTTTATTTATATTTTTGTGCTGGATACGCTGTAAAAAATAGTAAATCGCTGATTTTTAAAGATTAATTAATAAAAATCCTTACAAAGATATTTACATAGACATAATTACCCTATGATTTTTGCATTACTTCAACGAGAGCCTTGAGAAAACATTCTAATTGTCAGTTTAACAATGATTCTCAGTTTAAAAGGGAGCTTTATTCATTTAATTGACAGAAAGCAATAGTTTAAATACATTTCCTAGTACAAATTCGGAATTTTATACAATTCCTAGGAAATTCATACATTTCCTAGGATATGTGTGAATTAAATAATCTTTGAAACATTATTTCATACATTTCCTAACGAGCTCCGGAATTGTATACATTTCCTAGGAATTGTATACAATTCCTGGATTTCATACATTTCCTGTAACATATACACTAACACACATTATAACGGGTTTTCTTCATGATTTCGTTTTAAATTGAGCTTACCGATATTTCGACCGAGTTACATCGATCATGGTCACGGCAGAACTATATGTAATGTCACATGCCCAGCCAACATGGTCACCCTACTGCTCTTGTGTGGCAGAAGTGTTCTCGTCGCACAATACCCGCTAACTCGTCCACTATCAAGCCAGGACCCGCTAATTTGGAAACTGACTTTCGCCACACTGTTTGTCCGATCATTATCAGTCAAGCCGACTCATATTGGACAAACAACAAATAGAAGAACGTTGGTTTTGGTAAAAAGGCAAATGGGTCGAAAGATTTATAAGTCAACAACTTTTTTTTATTATGACCGTGGCTAGGTTTTGAGGGGTTTAAAATTTTAAAACTATGACAGATTGCGGTGAATAAAAAAAGCAGGAAATAAGATACTTCCCTTAGAGTATAAATAGAAACATTTCTGGGCGGATACTTCCTATTGTAAAAAGTAACATGTCAGTCCAGTGCCTGATGTATTTTCTTGGAAAATTTCATATTAAGTTCTTTTTTCGCCAAAGGATTGTCTATGCTGACAACAATTCTAAACTACAGAAAATACACCCGAAACTTATGTTGCGAATTACAAAAGATTAGTTTAAAAAAATACCATCTTACCACAAAAACTCACGTTGAACCCGTGTCTAAAAATATTCTATGAGCTTTTCTATACAAGACAAGCACATTATTTGTTTAAATTTGTGTAGTAATACAGAACATTAATTTTCCGAAGAGCGCCCAAAAGCATGATCGAAAGTGTTTTAATACCGATTGTAATCAAGCGTCGATTGCCGAACGCACCCCGCCTCGCCACAAAACGCAGTAGGTCAAACGGTAACAAAGACTATAAAAACAATTTTATCTAAAATCTCCAAGTGCGATACCTAGCTCGGATTTCACACAGAATTAAAACGGTTATTGTTTTAAGATAAATGTTACGATAAGTCCCGTATAACTAGTTCGGTTTATAGGCATGTAAATATGTGTTTTTATTATGTAATTGCTCGGTCGGTTGCAATACTAAAAGGTCATCTTGTGTGGCGACCTACGAATAGAATATTCTTCGGTTGGCTTGTTTTAAACGTGTTTATGCTTACGTTTCTTGGCAGTAAAATTGTGGCGAATTGTCCTATAAATAAGTGTATTTTCTGCATAGAAAAATATTATGCTAGGTATACTGGGTAAACATTTATTTAGTTAGTTAAATTTCTTCACGTACCTAAGACACGAGTTTTATAAAAATTTGGTAGGTACTTAATTACTTTTGTTACATTGATGAACACTGTTTTATTATTATTTATATCTTAACCAATTTGAAAATATTTTAGTACTATCAAAAAACATTTTGATGAAAAATAACGACCGTGATTATTAATAAAACCTAATTTCATAATTCACTTAGTTGATAAATATATTTATTTCGTTTTATTTTAGATTTCAATGAACCATTTTTTAACACACTTAAAAAGCATACTATTTTGCTTTTTTAAGTGTGTTAAAAAATGGGACATTCATATTCTTTTTGCAGTTATTTTATTCTTGAAAAAATCTCCTTTTGGATTTAATTCCAGATTTAAATTGCATAACATTCTTAATTCATACCAAAACGCATCATAATCAACGATACCCTTACAAAACGCACGTAATGTTCTAGTCTAGATCAAGTATATTATGAAAAAAATTGCATTGCATCAAAACATTTATCTCGCACTTTAACCCCTTCGAGAAATGGCGTGATGATACCGTATCTACTAAGATCGCGAGTACCGACAGCATGGAAAATTTAATAAATTCCAAAAAAATTAAATAAGCAATTTTAATTACATAGCAGGTAATATTACAGCAATACAGTACAATATAAATATTTATTAAATTATTTGCAATTTCTTATTTCTTTCTATTTTCAGAAAGTATTTTTAGTTTAGTTATCTGTAAGAAGAAAATAGAATATGGCTATCTAAAATATTAATTAACTAAATTATTTTACCGTTAGGTCAATTTCGTCGCTGAATTGTAAATCTATCATTGAAGCCGCCGAAAAGATCTTCAGTTTATAAATGTCACGGCTTTCAAGCTTTGCTGTTGAATAAATGAACTGTAAAATTATTTTATATCTAAAAATATAATCATTGGTCGGTTGTTATAAGAAAGACTTGAAGTTTTGACCGATGCAATGACTTGAATAGGCACTTCATTCGAAGCTAAATCTTAATTTATATTTTTAAATACCATTGAGAGCATTATTAAAATACGTTTTAAAATTTTATTTTTATAAGTATTTGCGGCAGCACATATCACAATGGAGATAGACACTTCAAGTGGATTTATCATACTTACTAATTTAAATTACTGCTTATTAATTTGAACAACGACTTTGACACGACGACTTTGTCAGAAACATCATTGAAGGAAAGATAGAAGGGAAAAGGAAAAGAGGACGACCTGGAAGGACATATATAGATCAAATTAAGGAAGTAATAGACGTCATGTCGTACCAGGAGATCAAACAGAGAACGGAAGACAGAACAGAATGGCGTAGACACCCCCGACAAGAGCGTTACAAGAAGAGGAAGAATTTGAACAATAAAAAAATGCCTTGACTATTTAACACTTTCTCCATGGAAAACACATAAAAAAATTCTACCTTGAAATTGCAAATAGTGTAAAAACAAGCATTTGACCTTGAAATTTAATTTTCGCACTCTCAAAAGCTTTCTCTGCCGACAGTACACTGCAATTACAGTCCGTTCTAGATAACGAACCGCGTCAATCGCTCACGGGATTCCCACGGAGCCTAATGTATCACCTTATTACTCCATCATCAGTTTATGTTTTATGTAATGCACATTTTATTGAGCTGGACGTTTAGGAGACTGGCAGTCACAGAGGAAATTGTTATGGTACAAATAAAAGAGTTTGCCAGTCAAGATCAAGCATGGACAGACTGAAAATAACCTTAAAATTTAATTTAAATTTTATAAAATCATAACCCCAAAACAAAACCGTTACTTGATCCTTTCAACAACTAGAAGGAGCTGATAATCTTTAAATGGCTGAAGATATTTTCTTGGATCATAGTTAAGTATACGCTCGGTTGTAACACCTTACAAACAAATAAAACTAGATTAAAATCGGCGCATCCGTTTAGGAGCTACGATGCCACAGACATACAGATACACACGTCAAACTTATAACACCCCTCTTTTTCGTCGGGGGTTAAAAATAGAAAAATGGATATCAAATCAAATGCGTAGATTGATTGTGTGATTACATTGCATCGCAATCGAGTTTTGACGCATCGGGAAAGGCACATAAAATTAAAGTAATGATTTTAATTTTTATTACAAAGAAGATAGGTGCTCAAAAATGTGGCTGATATTTATTAAAGACGAAAGAACTATTCGCTAGATTACGAAGGGTTATTCCTTAATCTTACTCACGTTTTATAACATTAGACTAAATAATTCACCAAAATGCATCGTTCTCCACAACCGTATCAGATAAGAGATAAAAGTTTAAAATAAAATAAATTCTGCATAAAAGCTTATTAAAGCTTAGCGATTTAACCTTTGTTCGAGATTCTTTCCAATATTCTTGCAATAAGAAATTACGTAATACATAATCTAAACAACCCATTTGCACCTTAAAAACATTCTATCGAGTACACAAAACATCTCAGCTAAACAAGTCATCACACTTTAATCTTACAATTAGAGAAGATTGGGTACCTATTTAGTAACCTCGTTCAGTTAGCCACACCTTGACTGAGCCACAGGAACAGGAGAACACATTAGAGGAAAAGAAAAACTAAAATTAGATAGCTCAAATGTCATTTTTTTTACTTGAAACTGGCATTAGGCACAAAGTATTATAACTAGACTCATAATTTCAGAAAAAAGTCATTTCAACAAATAAATAAATGAGTTTCAACCATGTTTCAACACCAAAAAGAGAAATAACGATTTTGTCTTTGTTATATTATAAGCTTCATACTGAATACTATCTTTTAAAAGGTAATAAGTGACTTGATATGGTATTTTAGACTTTAGTGAAAACAGTGTGTTATACTGGTTGTTTACCACTGACGTTCTTTCGAATGTAGTTTATAAAACTGTATGCCACAACCTGTTGCAGTTTATAAATAGCTGCCTCATGTGCATAAAATTTAATAAAGTGGTTATATTTTGATTAATAAAAGTGATAAGTTTTAACGTTAGCACTGAAAAGTACGCGGAGTGCATCGCAGACGGTCCTAGACGGTCTAAAATTTTTTACAGGCGAAAAATGTCAATGTGTGCGTTGTTGAGTGTGCTTTGTGTGGAGTTTAATATCTGTATCTTGCTTTATCTGTGCTGTAACTACTGATCCTTGATTAGCCCATAGATGGTAACAAGCTTAGGAGCATCGGTCAACAATTACTAGTGCCTCGCACGAGTGAGGTGAAACATCACGAGGATACTAATTGATGAGGAAGTTTTGAGTGATGTTTGTCTAGTGGAGATAACGAAATTAGATTGTAGGTTCGGAATTAATGTGTCAATTTTAAAGGAATAAAGGAACAACTCAGCCAGTAAGTACAGTTGCCAGCACATGCGGCTGGACATGTCGACCTTGAGAGCGCCCGTATTTTGTAGCCGAAGGGGTAAATTTCGTAGTGCGAATGTCCAACTTTATGTACTTACGAGGCGGCTAAAGGTACAGTCACGTTTATAAGTGCTGTTATATCACGTTGGCTTGATTTTCAACGCATTCCGGATGTGATATCTTCTTTATATAACATTAAATTTAAAAAATTAATAACCCCCGACACTAAACCGTTACTTGATCCTTTCAACAACTAGAAACTGATAATCTTCAAATGGCTAAACATATTTTCTTGAATCATAGCTAAGAACACTGTTGATTGTGACACCTTGCAAACAAAAAATATACTACGAGTAGATTAAAATCGTCGCATCCGTTTAGGAGCTACGATGCCACAGACAGACAGGCAGACAGACAGACAGACAGACACACACACACGTCAAACTTATAATACCCCTCGTTTTCGTCGGGGGTTAATTAAAAATTAAAAATCAACGTTTACATTTTCGTCCGTTTCTAAACCATTGCTTATTGAGCCGCCTATGGCCTCCGGCGTTGTTCTTATAATGACTATAACATCAGTAGATAGTAAACGGGACCAACAACGGCTTTACGTGCCTTCCGAAGCACGTATCATCTTTCTTTTCGGACAATCAGATGATGCAGCCTGCAATGTCCTAATCAAACTGGGGAATGTCTGACAAAGTGATATGTATACGTCCAGTGCCCCACTTGACCACGGAGGCTGTACCATTGATCAGATTGTGATGAAATTTTGGTATGGTATTCGGTGATTTTTATAGAGGGCTTTTGTCCCAATAAAGTCTGTCTTCACAGAAGATTCGGTTACTAAATGAAAAATGTTTTATCAGTTTAAAAATAAATAATTTTGCTCTATTTCTTTCTAGTCTATCTACGAACTATTTTTAACATCTTATGTGTGTGCATTGTGTGTGTGTGTTTTTATTGTTTGTGTCAATCGAAGTGAAAACAAAAAACATTGAGCTCAGGCAGAAAAAAAACATAAAAAAATAAAACAGACGGTATTTGTTGAAAAAGTAACAAATAAGTAACTAAGTCTATGTCACTTCTGATCTCGTATTCTTACAAAACTTTCTTAGTATTTAAGAGCATTTTTTATCACAATTGTCTTAATTATGTTTATATATATATATATATATAGTAGTACGTATGTATATTTATATTTATGTGTTTATATTTTATTTATTGTATTGTAAGTATGGTGCGTGTAATAATAATGATAAGTATTCTATTTTCAATTAAGTTCACAGCCTTGTCCCTGCAATGTCTGTATGTATAGTTTTCTCACATTTGCTACGGGTTGGCTGGAAGAGATCTCTATTTAGAGATAAGCTCGCCCTTGTATACTTCCGTTTATATGAAATGCATAATTTTGTTTTGTGTACAATAAATAATCTATAATTTTCGCCATATTTCCACAACAATCAACTAATCGCAACTAACTTTAAGTACAAAATTGAATATCAAACTGCATACGCACTGTATGCGCGGGCGCAGAGGTCGTTCTAGGTCATTACGAACCGTCTTAAAATAAACTTAATCATCGGCCTAAACCATAATTATTACTACAACTGTAAATATTAATAGACTTAGGCATGGATCGCAAAATTTTAAGGCCTTTTCTCTTTAGCAAATCACTATTTTATTATGTATGACATTATATACAGGGCGTCCTACGGCTATGCCACATGGAGGGAAAGTACCTTAAATATTGTAGGTAGAACATTTTACTGAAAGAAGACTTTATTTTATTTCTAAAAACTAACAGCATTCATACATTTTAATAATTACATTGTTGAACCGGGAATCGAACCCGCTATACGAGAAAAAAATATATCCTGTAGTTTTATCATATCGATCGAAAGGCTTCATCATAAGTGTTATTTTTTGCTAAATAACATAGTGTCAGAAACAAAAGGAAATGTTTTTCAACATTTTTAGTACAATATTTATCAATTTTATCAAATGCTCAAAATGACCCCCACGCTGTTGAATACAAAGTCGCACTTTTGATTATTTCACTCCCTGTCTTTTTTATCTTGTTGTGGTGGATATTTAGAATAATACGTCTAAGTTTTGTTGTAGCTCGTGGACACTTTCATACCAGTTCTTGTAAAGTAAATTATAACCCCATAAAAAAATCGAACGGGGTTGGATCTGGCGATCTCGGTGGCCCCATCAATTGTTAAAATTCATAGTCTTCCTTTTATTTCTGACACTATGTTATTTAGCAAAAAATAATCCTTATGATGAAGCCTATCGATATCGGTATGACAAAACTACAGGGTGTTTTTTTTTCTCGTGTAGCGGGTTCGATTCCCGGTTCAACAATGTAATTATTAAAAAATGTATGAATGCAGTTTTGATAGTTTTTAGAAATAAAATAAAGTCTTCTTTCAGTAAAATGTTCTATCTACAATATTTAAGGTACTTTCCCTGCATGTGGCATAGCCGTGGGACGCCCTGTATATTATACCGCAGTATAAGCACATATGTGTGGTAGATGAACGCTGTTTCGTGAAATCGGCTAAAAATGGCACATAATCACTATTTCGTATGTAAAGGGTGGGTTCTTGGCAATAATTAATAATAAAGCAGATTAATTATTCATCGTCAAAAATTTCCCAGTGAAAAAAATACAGTATCGCTCGCGTTGATGTCTTTTGTATGAAAATACACGTTAAATCAGATTTTGGGTTTAATTCGAAATGCATAAGAAACTATACTATTATTCTATTCCGAATAGGTATAATTTTATTGTTACATTTATATTATACCAAACCAATTGATATTCAATTTTAAAAATACATAAATTCCACCATTCTTAATCTATATAATACTAGCTGTTGGCCCCGCGGCTCCGCCCGCTCTCAAGGGTATGAAAAGTAGATGTTGGCCGATTCTCATACCTACTGAATACGCTCACAAAATTTCATGAGAATCGGTCTAGCCGTTTCGGAGGAGTATGGGAACGAACACTATGACACGAGAATTTTATATATAAGACGAGAATTTTATATATAAGATTATAGGTCGAAAATCTGTACATAGAAAAAAAATACTTAAAATCGAGTCAGGGGGTGGTGCATGCATATTCAGATTTTTTCAATTTTTTTGGTTCTCTGTTTGTCTGTTTGTAAGGGCTAATCTTTGAAACTACTGGACCGATTTAAATGAAATTCTGTATGTTGGTACCTTATATACAACATAGATACTTTTCTTCCCGGTAAATTATAGAGCTCCCGTGGGATAATAAAAAAACTATAGTAACTTACATACTGCTCAGTACATTGTACGTGCTAATCTCCGAAACTACTGGACCAATTCAAATGAAATTTTCATTCTACATCTTAGATACTTTTTACCACGGGAAAATAACAAATATCCCACGGAAAACTGTGCACGGAAAAGTCGAAAAACAACGCTGGCGTAGCCGCGGGCGGACAGCTAGTGCAAAATAATTCAAGAAGCTCTTAAATCAGAAAAACAAACACTTCTATTAATATTTACTACTTAATAACATATTGGTAGACTCGGGTTAACATAACTGTACGAACGTAAGGGTTAATTAGTACTAATGAGTGTACTGAGCAATGATTGGTTATTTCTATTAGTGAAGTTACAAGTTGGGAGTGGTAGAAAGATCATAACTTTATTATGCAAAACACGAAGTAAGTTAGTATAGACATAAACACAGACAGACAGACATAAAGAATTGGGTACTATCCAAATTATATCATGTTGTTTAAGTATATACTGTTAAAAATATTCTTACATATTATTATGTTTGAACGATGACCCACTATCGAAACGATCACAACAAGCGATCAAGAAAGAAACCTGCGATTAAAGCGATACCTACGGACTACATCACGCATACAACTTATTTATATAGCTAAGCAAAAATTTAAACTGAAAGAAATTTGTTTCGCGAGCTATGTCGTTCACACAAATGAAAGCTCCGTTGCAACGTTTGTTTTTTTAAAACATATCACTACATAGTATAAAACAAAGTCGCTTTCTCTGTCCCTATGTCCCTTTGTATGCTTATATCTTGAAAACTACGCAACGGATTTTGATGCGGTTTTTTTATTAGATAGAGTAATTCAGGAGAAAGGTTTATATGTATAATACGGCATAATATACTTAAAGATAACCCACAATAACCATTTTCCCGTGCGGAGCCGGGGCGGGTCGCTAGTTATTAATAAACCTACGCGAGTTTGACTTAGTCGCACTTAATTGTATTTTTTTTTTCAGTAGGCCCTGCAAGGAGGCGGTTGCGACGCCTGATTGCTTTACAGTGAAGTATGAAAACACAATTTACAATTTTATACCCTTTTACAGTTGTCCATTTGATCATCCTAGAAATGCCAATGCCAATCATATATGCTTTTATGATGATTGCTATCCGTTAATGGTTTGAAATGAAATGTTTTGACTTATAAACTATAGGTAATAAATAATAATAATTAAAACTCTGCACTATGCTGTACATTCTTTAATGTCTCTGAAATGGTATATAATAATAGATAGTATTATGAAATTGACTAGAAATAATCCACTTAAAGTTTAATGTTAATGAGCGGCTCACTAAGAATAATAGAAATCTGTTCAATTTGGTCCGTACAGCCTGCAAGAATAATAGTTGGAAATCTGCTTGGACAAGTTATGGCCGAATTTATGCGAGGAAAAATGAGGGTGGCACTCTACATACCTTTGGTAATAAGGAAGATTATACTCGAGTTTTTGGAGGTCTTGATTCTTCTGCGATTAAGCCTGATTTTGTATTTAAATTGAAATGTTCCATTTCATTTTTTTACATTTATTTGTTATCATTTTGTTACTTTGACTGCCACACTGTGCCTATGAAACTCATAATAGGTCATGGTTGAAATGTCAGTGCTGTCATTTCCCGGTACTTAAAATGCTTATTATTCGTTATAATTCGGGATTGTCAAAGTATGCTGGCAAATCATAAGGAACATCTCATCTAAGTTTTCTTTTAAATTAAAATACAAGGAATATCTACTTGATATCCAAAAAAATGTTCGTAACTGATCTCCATTAAGATTAGAATATGTGTGTATTATTGTATGTATTGTATATTATGTATATTACATTTCTTCTTATGTATTTTGTTCATCTAAGTATATATATTATACTGTTAAGTATTTTGTATTTTTGTTACATTTGCCCCCCCCTAATATTTTACTTCGATTTATATTTCTTTGATTTTCTTATTTTTTTCTGACCTAATAATAATATTTACCACAGAGTATATTTACGATATGATACAAATTATTTTTTGTTAGCAATACTTTATTTATTATAATAATTTCTTTCGCGTAGCTCTGGTACTGACAGAATATCAGTGTTGCAAGTTTGTACGCTTACTAGTTGCAACAATATACTAAGTTAGTCCCTTTTCCCTGGGCAGTGATTTCATTATGTTCTGTTTTCTTTTATTTACTGTTGTACACTGTTACCTCGGAATAAATGAATTCTATTCTATTCTTTTCTATTAATTACGGTAAATCTGATTGATTGTAGACGCTATGTACGAGTATACTTTTTTGTTGTTAATTTAAAAATTAATTTAAAAAACTTAAATGAAAAATGTTTACATATTATTTTATAAAATTTAAGAGCAGGGCTCTTGTCCGTGGAGTAATTGCCACCTCTTTCTGTCCATAGCCAGTTCCCTGACTTCCTGGTACGACACGTCTTCAACTTTATTCCTCACTTGGTCTAAAAATGTTCGTCTCTGTCTTCCACGTCCACTCTTGCCATCTATCTTCCCTTCCATTATTGCTATAAAGAAGTTGTCATGTCGTATCAGATGAAAAATGTTTACAGCGCAATAAAAAAAAAATAGTTGCGTTTTAGAACAGTGATAGTGATACATGTCGTCAATAATACAATATACTTTGTTTCTATTACGGGTCTAAAATATTTTGTCTATTCAGTGAAAAGTCTAAAGGGTGTATTGTTTTATATCTATCAATTTAAAATACACTATAATAATACGGAAAAATCGTCGTGTCTGGACATCGATTTGTTTTTCAAAAAACTGATTGTAGGTAACTAAGGGAGTATAGCTGAACACAAAAATACAAGTTAAAAAAAATCAACGTCTGTCTGTCTGTTTGTACACGCTAATCTCTGGAACTACTGGACGGATTTTAATGAAACTTTACAATAATATAGGTTATATATCAGAATAACACATAGGCTACTTTTTACCGCGGGAAAATACTCCTTTCCCACGGGAAAACCTGTTAACGCGGGCGGAACCGCGGGGCGGAAAGCTAATTGAACAATAGATCAAGAAGAATACCGGTAATAACGTAATAACGTAACAACATACGTTACGTTTAACGGGTAACAAGTGCAATGTTACGAGTTACGTTCACGGACTGTAACAATGTCAGGTAAAAGTAAAAACTTGCTCCACTTCCCACGGGTTGCGCGTCACGCCACGTGTGGTGTAAGTTAAGAGAGAAAAGCAGTCAAGCATTAATACCAATCAGGTGTCAACTCAGCCCACACTTTACTGAGCCCGCGGCTACTACCGTCACAACAAAGATGACCGCTTATTCTGATAGATTTTCTTATAAATTTGTAAAAGCACTGCTATACTGATAAAACAAATTCTATGTAAAATTTTGTTTTAAGTATATTTTGTGTTTGTGATATGACGGTTGATTTGTAGCTATTTTTGCAATCAAAGGTACGGTCACGTTTATAAATCGCAGTCATGTCACGTGCAACTATAATTGAAACAACTATTTTTCAAGTCTGGTATTTTAACTTAAATATTAAGTTACATTCACTGTTATCTATATATAAAGGAATAAACTTTTAAGAAAAAAAGTGTTAATACAAATGTAAATGTACTTGTGAACGTGAGTTTACATACAAGGTATAAGCAGAGCGGCAACTACGATTTCCGATCTGTCTACATTTCTTTTTTACAGTCCAATGATCGAACTAGAAAACAGAAAAAAAATTAACACCAAAATATTTTGGCTCGCTATTTCCTCCCACTCGAACCCTTCACAATGCAACAGCCTTGATCTTGTGCGTAATTAAGTGCGCCAGTTTACGCGACGGTGCGCGCGCGCCGCTGACGTCACGACTACGTCACGCATTTTAATTGGTTCATTGATGCACTGCGCCAGTTGTTTTAAACCTTTCAGTGAGTTTTATCGGTATATACCTTGTGAACTATCAAGAATACGAAGAATTTAAAAAGTTATTGGAGGGGGGTTTTAATAATTTAAGCATAAACAATATACGAGTACATACTGATATGTTTTCGCTAATGAAAAGAACTAAATTTAACCTAAACATAACCGGCAGTTTTATTTAATCGAAATTCAAGTTGAAGACTAACTTTTAGAAAAAAATTGGAAGTTTTATAGCCATATTTTTGTCACTGCAAGACAAATTTATCATCTTTATGGATATCCATCAGTATTTTTAAGTTTCAGGAATGAATTTTTCACATTTTTTTGGTAAAATGTGGATAACTGCTGTAGTATTGAATTATATTTCGTTAGTTTCTCGATGTTTATCGCAGGGAAGTACCTAGTTATCGTTTTCGCGGGTTGTTAATTATCGCCTTGGGTAAGAAGGAAATATTAGCATTTTATTTTTATTTATTGTATGTGGAAGTAGAATTTTGTAAATAATCATTTGTAAAACTATTTTGGAAGCATTGCCCAGATATTTTAATTAGAGAACAGTTTGAGTCAGAAAATAAAAAAATTAAACACACACACATTAATAACTTGTAGATTCTAATCACACCGTAAGTGATAGATAACACAAATATAATAACCAAAACAAAACTTTTAACTTATTGTCTCTGACGCCATGAAAATCCAATTCTATTTAATTACACCTTCCATACACGTATTCAATACTACACTGTCCATTAGAAACGGCATATACTTCACAATGTTATACGTAGAACCTCACTGCCATACTTGACATGTCCGGTTTAAGTGTCAACTTAAAGTGGACAATCTTAATAAAAGTAAGAGGTCAATTTTATCTGTTTCCAGGAATGTATGTGTGTTTATAGTATATGCGTAATATTATAGACAGTCGATTGTGAATGGATTCTATGATTTGCAACTTTAAATCAGCCCCCGTAACATGCAGTGCTATGACAAAAGTTTGTCGCACATTTAACTGTCAAAAAACCTACCATATTGAATTATCCAATAGGATAAGAGAATACGCAAGACAAAATTATGTCTGTCACGCGTGTATGTGTATGTTATGGGCATGTTAGAGGGGCTGTAGGGTTTTCATGCCATGTATGTACCTGACATGGAGAATATTATATGAATTTGAAATTAAGAGAATAAATTCGATGCATGATAATTTAAAAAAAAAAAAAACTTATGCTAAAATACCAGGTAAGAAGCGTGACTAAATTTAATATATTCTTAAACCAAAAATTTTGCGGAAGGTCACATATTAGATTTTGGCAGATAACAAATGTTTTCTTAATATTCTCATATGTATAATTTTTTTTTTCTATAAAGGTAGTAAAATCGAGTAAAATGGTGTTTGAATATTGATTTATAATTATTATAATAAAAATATTCCAAATTTATTATGAAAGTTTTAAAAGTTGTCGAATTAATAATTGATGTCGAAAAAAATTCTTATTCTGATTCTGATTCTGAAAGGACATCATTCACGTTTCATACAATGTTGGACCAAAAAAGTAAAAATGCTGGCCATGGAAAAAAAGTGTATTTTTCGGATAGAACACGTCGTAGTTTCTATATTTCTTTAGTTTTTTTTTACATTTTCTTTATATTTCTTTTATTTTTTTTAACTTTTTTTTGTTAATATTAACCAAAAAAAAGTTGATGAATTGTCATTATTATGCATCATAATAATAATTTCATAATATATTTTTAATTATATAAACAAATACATAATTAATCCAAGTGGGCCCCTATTATAATAATAATAAAAAAAGTTAAACTACATAAAATAAAGAAATATAATATATTCAATACAATATGACTACATGCGCTGTGACATGCGTCGAAATAATACATTTATATTCTAACAATACAATTATGCGGTGCACAGGATTAGTGTCATAGTAAAAGAATACAGGAATTGTGTGTTCTACCCGAAAGTAATACTTTTTTCTGCTGGCCGGCACTTTTACTTTTTTGGTCCAAAATGAATGATACCCTTTATTTTAACAATATTAGGTTATTACACTATATCTATGCCTTTTAAGTATTCGTTT